>VZSV01000090.1:1576921-1640838 GCA_013398735.1 Nothocercus julius
GCGGCGCGCGCAGCAGGAGGACATCGAGGAGCTGGAGACCAAGGCGGTGGGAATCTCCCCCGACGGCCGCTTCCTCAAGTTCGACATCGAGATCGGCAGAGGCTCCTTCAAAACTGTCTACAAGGGGCTGGATACGGAGACCACTGTGGAAGTCGCCTGGTGCGAGCTGCAGGTAACCAACAATAGCGGTGGTAGTAACAACAATAAAAGCTACCACGCTCCCAGGCGTGTGGCCAGATGTGAGCCTGTGTGCTTGAGGAAGGTAAAAATCCGTTGACCCTCAAGTCAGCACTATTCAGGGAGGGCTCTGCAGGCCTCTCTGGACCGCTCCTTTGGAAGGAAGGTGCAGCTTTTCCTTGGAGCCTGCCTGCTGCTTAGTTCTTTTAAAAACTCTACTCTCTGAAGATACCTTTTAGCCCTTTATCCTCAAAACCTGTATTAAGGTGTTCTTTCTTACCCCATCTTACATTTTTTGCCTCCAAAATATAGCTTGTAGGGTTGTAAATATACTCGTGTAAGGCTTTAGGGAGACTAAGACAGAATGTGCCCTTTGCAGTGCAGATGAATGCCAGTTTGAAGCAAACCTTACTTTTCAGAATGTGTTTAAGCTTAATATATTTTCTTTAACCCCCCCCCCCCCTTTTTTTTCCCCCACAGGCATTTACTGTATTTATGGCAATAGATTGCTGTAGGAGGCAGTCTTAGAATATACACAAAGCCATGTAGCATGTCACATTATTTAGTTTTGGCAAACTTATTCTTTTCATTTTAAGTTCTAGGGTCCTCACTTGCTGCAGGCACTGGTTAAAGAGTATTTGTCCCTTTTCTGAAGCTGTGGAAAGCTGCAGTTCAGCTCTTCCAAATGCCTGGTGAACTGGAATAAGGCAACTCTTCTGGGAAGTCTCTAGACTTCAGCAGAGCCAGACTTTAGTAGAGCTCTCATCAAATGATGGCAAGAACAGCCTTGGTTCTACGTGTGTCAGAGCTTGTACAACCAAGAGGGAGGTTACTCTGCAGCAAGCTTAAAAGATATGGGGAGATCCTGGAGTACCAGTAACAAGTCTGTGGTGCATGGGTTTGCCTTCAGAAGGATAAGGTGTTAAAAGGCTAGCCCTTGCTTTTTAGAGTTGACTTTCAGCACAGTTCTAGAAAGGGGTTCAGTAATGCAGATTTGATATTGCCTGTGTGCACACCCAATTCTGTGTAGATGACAGGAGAGCTCTAGATGAAAATCCCAGAAATTTCTGAGGGAGATCTAAGCGGTTAGTTGCTCACAAATGAATGGTTGCAGTAATGTATCAAAGCTTTCTTCCCCTGTCAAAAATAATTTTTTTTTTTAACTATTCTTGTTGAAAGTGAGAGGACTTGAGAGCTCCCAGTTCTTACTCATTCTTGCTTTTGTGTGATTGGTCAAGCTTCATACCAGTATCTTGGTATTCCTACCTGTTATGTTACTGCTATTATGCGACACTTAGTGACTGTGGAAGTAAACTTCCGGTTATATTTGTGAGCCTTGAGCGTGCTCCCTTTCTTCATGCAAGCTGTGTCATTGCTGTGGTCTTCTTCTCGGCAACACTTTTTAATAAAAATGTGAAATGATCCAGTGTCGTGCTCTGCTTAAGCATGTGCAGACTCTTCTGGGAGGAGATGAATAATCCCACAAAATGATGTAGTTCTTATTGGAAATTTTAGTCTCTGGAATTATAGGGTTCCTTGACTTTTAACCCCTGAAATATTTTTTTTTATTATTATTATTTTTTTAAAATCTTTATGCTGTATTTGCTGATTAGTAATCAATGTAAACTTGGTATCAGTCACTTCCCATTAATATTCCCTCTTTTGAAATGTTCTAACCATCCTCAATACCACGTGAACAAGCTGTTTTAAGAGCACCTTTTTGAAGTAATTTCATAAACATATTTATAAAGAGCATATTGCCTAACTTCCAGTTGATCAAGGAATTCCGTAACTAGTGCTCAGTAGTGACCATGAGATTGCAAAAAGCACAAATGAAAATATTCATAAGGGGGCAAATGGTTGATGTTTTGTTTGGAGGTTGCAGTATTATGGGATTGTATAGCAGTTTAAATTACCTAAAACTGCAGTTTTCCTGTCATAAGGACACTGCACACAAAATGACAATTTTGAGACATGTCTCTGAACTTTACAGCTGTTAAAGTGTTTGCTAAAGGAGATGGGCTCTAGTTAGTAGGATATTAAAGGTTAAGTGGTGTTTTATTGTTTGCTTCTAGTAATAAAAGGAGGAACTTGGTAGCTGTTGGTATGATAGGTACATCTTCCTTTTTCTCTGGGCAGCTGGCAACTGTTGACAGGTTGGTGAAAGTCCTTATACTTGATTTGTAACAAAATACAGTCTGAATTCACCAAGACAGACAGGAACCTAGGTGTTGTGCTGTTTTTCCAGAATGCTACGGCTCGAGGATTGGTGAACCTTCAAAGCACACTTATTTTCTGATGAAAGTGTGATTGGTTTTCTTCCATGACATATAAACACTTACCATAACTTGTTCATGCTTACTTTTAATTGCCTTGAGATGTCTTCTTTGGTAATAGAACAACTTTTCCAATCTGTTGTTCATGCCAGCAAGTATGAGTGTCCTGGGCGTCTCATCTTTCTGGACTCTTTTCCAATGCAACTGAAGTATTGCCAGAGTAAGGCTGCTGAGTGTGGTTGTGCAACTTAAGTTGTACTTCTCCTGGCCTGTTCAGAGTTGGTAAAGGTGCCTCACAGGTCTTGATTGCAAGGCACACAACCCCTTTATTTTCCATTGGAAAACAAAAATTCCCTCTTCAGCAGATTCCTTGGTGGTATGTTCTCCTAGGGATTTTTCTAGCATACCGTAAATGCTTCAGTTTCTTTAAGATCTCTGCTGTTTGGAAGGAAATAAGAAGCTTGCTTCTTTTAGTTCTGACAGTGTTTGAATATCAGAAGAAACTTGTCTATAGGAATCTTGCAGTTTGAGGAGCTTACATCCTGCGCTGGAGAGTCTGTGACGGCCTCTGGCCAAATGGCTTTTCAGCTATGGGTAATGCTGCTACACCTTGTTCTTATTTATGTGCTGCTTGGCAATAAAGGTTAAGATCAAGGAGTTTTGGTGCCTAAGTCTTGCTTTTCAAATACAGTTTGGCTTCCTAAGTTGCTGAGGGTAGTCTGGAGGATACTGCTCCAGACTACATTTTAATGGTTCTGATGCTTGATGTAAGGCATTGTGGAGCAAAATGAAAGAGAATGAGTTGGAATTCTGTGTGTGGTTTAATGGCATTTTTAATATTTCTGTAAGGGAGGTCCTGGAAAAGACTGTATTTTTTTTCTTTACTTACATGAGGAAGATGGGAGGAAGTTATCAAGTATTTCAAGGTCTCTCATAGATGTACAACAAAATCCGAAGGAAGACAAGACTTATAGACTATCCTGGGTCAAGCAGAACACAAATTAAACTAGCAGATTGTAGATGGCCTAGTTTAAATACTAGATGCAAATATTTAAATTCGAAATAGCTGCCCTGCAACAAACATAGTGGAGCTGTGTAGAGCTCATGGGCAGGTTCTTGTGGTCAGTGCTCAGCTTCAGGCATGGCAAGGAAAAGGCTAATGTAGTCTCAGCTTTCAAATACTTTTATTTCCATTGTGTATATTCAATTCAGCTCTAGTTACTCTGAGTCAAGTGTGCCTCCTACTGTTGTCATTAGCTCATCTCATAAATCCAGGGAAGTAGTAGAGTTACTGCTTTAATGAGATGCTAGTGCATAGAATTCAGCAAAAATACCCAGTGCCACTGTTTTCCCTTCTAATTGAAAATCTCTTTCCATACAATCATGTCTTTTCAAATTACATTCCTGAGCTTTAAGTCTTGTCACCTGTCTGTATAGCTCAGGTAACATTGTGGCTAAAATGTTATTTAGCATAGTTAAATTTCATGCAAAGAGAATACTTTTGTGTCAAAGGAAGTAAGTGTCACATAGTTAGATGTAAAAAAACGAATTGGAGGAGTCATGTGTCATCTGCTAAGGCTCTGTTTCAATTTGAGTTAGAGCTGAAGTGATAATCAATTTAAAATTGTCTTTAAAACTAATAGGGACTGGTACAGTCACTTGCTGGGCTACCTAACTGTGTGCATGGTACTACTGCTGTGGGTTCTGTCATTCACGTTGCTAGCTCTTCAGGTATGAAAGCAAGCCTGACATTATGGAAGGAAAACTGAAATCTTTCAACTTTGAGTGTTCAAAGAGGCCTTTTTTATTTGTTTCCTATAATAGAAAATTCTATACATGATTTAGAAACTGTCACTAGAAAGTTCTTTAGGTGAAGCCAGTGCTGGACTGCTTCCACACTTGTCTGGATATGAGCTATATCACTTCTGTCTTTTCTATTTCTTTGAAAAAGACAGGTTAGTCTTCAGTTAAAATTCATGAATGCATCTTCTTGCTAAGTCGTTTTGCCATTCGGACAGTGGCATCAGGGCAGCATAATGGGTATGAATCGAAACACAGGAAGTTCCATCTCCATCTGAGGAAGAATTTCCTTACTGTGAGGGTGGCAGGGCCATGGAACAGGCTGCCCAGAGAGGCTATGAAGTCTCCTCTGGAGATCTTCAAAACCTGCCCGGATGCCACCCTGTGGCATCTGCTCTAGATGTCCCTGCTGGAGCAGGGAGGTTGGATTAGAGGATCTCTAGAGGTCCCTTCCAACCTCAACCATTCTGTGATTAGGTGGGTTATTGTGCTGAAGTGTGAGCTATTGCAGGGGACCAGGAGGCTTAGTGCTGTCCTTGCGCATGACACAAAGGCACAGCTCCTCAGCACAACGAATGAGCTCCAAAAGTGAGTGGTGCAAGAGTGTGTTCTGCTAATTACTGCCATATGAAGGGAAGCTGAATGTGAATTTGATTACCTTTAGTTAAAGGTTTTCTGAGTGCTGACTTGGACTGGGTAATAAAAGTGCAATTCTACTACAGACTGTAAACTAAGGCATAGACCAAGTGCAGTGTGCAAGATGCTCCAACTGAGCCGTGGATTTTCTTTGCATAAGCAGTAACTATGGAAAAACAAGTAAAAATAGAGTATTATACCTGAGTGTGACCCATGAGATTCTCTAGTGCAGTTTGATAGAGTGATAATGCGACTGATTCTCACTTTTAATGACAGGAAGTAGTGATGTGCTAAACAGCACTTCCGTATGTCAGAATGGCTCTGGCTGCAACGATGCATGAAAGGTGGCTTCTCAAAACTCAAAATGTGATAGAGGAAGTTGTTTATGATATAAGACACATTTTAGGTTTTAGTGACATTTCAAAGTAAAGTATATCTGTCTTGTCTCTTAGTTAAAGCTATATTTAATGTTGAGATTTAGGTCAGCAGACAGCACTGGAATGTAGTTCTTGCGCTCCAGACTAC
The DNA here is from genome assembly GCA_013398735.1 of Nothocercus julius. Lineage (NCBI taxonomy): Eukaryota > Metazoa > Chordata > Aves > Tinamiformes > Tinamidae > Nothocercus > Nothocercus julius. Next base: position 1,582,336 of record VZSV01000090.1, read on the forward strand.
AGACTCTACTGCAGGCACACCATAGTAAATATCAGCCTATGGAAGTTAAAATATAATTCCTAAAAATCTTTGCTTTCTGGACTGAGTTGGGAATACTTCAGAAGCTGCACATCCAAGCCTGACAACTGAAAAAGGTCATATCACAACTGTGGCATCCTGTAGTGGCTTTTTGTTTTAAACTTGTTGCACATTTCTCACTGTGAGACCTGATTGCAGAGATAGTAGCTCTGATGCATCGTCTTACAGCTGCATTAAAACAACCTGAAAAAACAAATCAGAACCTTTATGCGGGGAGATGAAGTTGAGCAGTGTGGACCAGGAATTTATCTGTGAAGTTGCTGTTGGATAAAGATTCTGTTGGTTCTGGAGGCATGGTCAGCATTGTGAAATAAACATAAGCCTTCTTTAAAAGCTGTAATTGTTTTCAATGAGAATGTACTTTTTATATATTTTATAAAGCTCTCATTGAAATGGATCAAGCTCAAGTCTAATCCAATATGGTGATTGCCATGCCTACTTAAGGATCTTAGTGTCTTGCACTTCAGATCTGCAAATAAAATATTCTAATAGTCTGTGAGCATAACTATATCTGATTATAACCATTGTAACAGGCAATACATATTCAGTTCACTATTTCTTCAGGCTCAGATGCATAATTGCCACAGATGCAGATTAATAAACGGGCCATATGGAAAAACTTGTGAGCTTGTGAGATTCATTTTGTTCTTATTAGCTCTTTTCCTCTTTTCAACAAATTCCAAATTACTGAAAGAAAAAAAAAAGTCTAAAATCATAGATGTATAGTCTCTTTATAATGCTTCCAGGTTACACCAGATTTCCAAGGGCCTTCACGTGAGTGCAGATACAGAGCCTGAAATTTTTAGCAGTTAAATGTAAGTTTATTAAACATAAGTTTATTCTCTGCTGCTTTACCAGGTCATAGGGCAGAACAAGTTGCTGGTACTTACTGGCTTTAAATCTCTGACATGAAAACTCCTCTTCTGGCCAAAGAATAAATAACAGCCATATTCCTGAGTGCTTGTGTGTAATTGATACAATTGACAACTTGAAAAATGGCATGGGAAAGGAGCCAGACTAATTACCTGCAAAAGGATAAACAGTGGTCAGGCTCGCCCAGATTTTATAAAGGTGACCCTGGGAGAGAGAAGGGAGTTTGGAAGTTAGTTTTGGAGCTGTGGCTGTTATGAGACCTCTGCTTAGGAAATTAATCTTACCTCAAAGGGATACCACTTGGGGTATGGCCCTCGGTTCAATTTATAACCAGATGGTTGTGAGACAATAAGAAGCACTGCATGTAAGGAAAAAGAAATATATGGAACAAACATTGTATTATATATGAAGATAAGCACTACATTTTCAGGAAGTACTCATAGAAGTAAATATATTCCTGTTTGTCAGTTGAGGTAGGTTGGAGGAAGCTAGAGAATGTAGATAAGTTCTTCCCTTGAGGCTTGTTTTGGGCTGCTTTCATATAAAATAAAAATTCTTGACTCCAGAAGTAAACTTTTTGAAGGCTTAAGGAAAAATATTAGGACTGTAATCTTTCCTTAAAAGAAAAAGCTGCTGATAAGGCTCCTTGGAGGCATTCTGCATGTTGTCCTTTGAGAGCTGTCTAGCAGAGTAATAAATAAAACAAGCAGTGATAGCTCTTTGGTACTGTCTCCATGGATGCAGAGTGTGGTGCAGTGTGGATTCGGCTGGTAGCTTCCCTTGAGAGCGTGTTTCCTTCTGGCTTGGTTTTCATTTCCTTAGCTTGCTGAACAGTACAGTGCCAACTGTCAGCCATGTTCTAGATGCTGTATGTGTCAAAATTTGTACTAAGCAGCACCTGCCTTGATGTTTCCTTGTCATACACATGTTCAGAAACTTGCACTTCCTATAAAGGTTGACAACCCTATTTTTCTTCTGCTTCTTTCTTTCCTCTCTTAGCATCTCTAAGTGTTTCTCCCCAAATCATGACCAAGTTTCTAAATGTCATGCAAGTTGAGAGTACTTCTGCAGTTGGGCTTAAGCCTCTCTTATTTGAGCCTGTGTTTATTTTTATTGCAGATAGTACAATGTTCCTGTTCTTGACTCAAGGTTTGGATGATAACTTCATGGTTTTAACTTGATCAGGCCAAGTGTGTATACCATGCCTGGAAGAACCTTCTTCCTATATATGTAGTACACAACTCCTGTCTTAATTAGCAGAATTTGTAGTGCTGTTTGCAAAACAACAACTCAGGGTAGTCAAAGGTAGTCAAATCTAACCTGAGGCATCAGCAGTTCTTTTCAAATACGCTCTTAAACTTCTTGCTGTAATGAATGAGACTCAACTTCCTATGTTGGTATCATAAGTATTTTCATGGAAGCTGCTCAGCCTCATGACTTGCTGCTGTAGCAGCTTTTGAAACTGTTTTATGCTCTCCACTGATCCTTAAACAGTGTTTTAGTGTCTCTAGTGAAGATACTACTGATATCTTTATTCAATTCTTATGTCAAAACTCCTCAGCATAGTGAGAAACACTCATGCCAGAAGTTTTTAACATGTGTTTAGTTGCTCTCAAGATATGCCTTAGGGAGAGCCAGGGGAGGTGATCAGAATTGAATCTGTGGTTCACGGAAAAGGGGGGTTTGCTCCGTTCTTGTGTAATGGGCACAGCCTCCAGGACCCTCCTTAGCTCTCTACCCTAAAGGATACCCTACCTCTCTATCCTAAATGATATTCTATGCTGTGAGATGCTTCCTCTTAACCTAGGGGGAGATCACTGCAACAAGATGATTGTAGAGGCTGCTAAATCTTCTTCTCATAAACCAGAGTAAAAAAGCTGGGAGGGGATACAGTAACCAAAGGAATCCAGATTCAGACTTGGAAACTTCATCCCAGTTTTGATTTTTACCTGGTTGTGACAGGTGTATTGTGCATATCCAAATAGCATGGCAGTATTTGCCTGGATAATTCCTAGCTGTGCAGTGTTGCTTTGCTTGGATCACATGCAGCTTCACATGTTCTTAGTTCATTCTTCAGCAAAGAAAATTCCAGCCCACTAAAAATAGATTTGTGTTGGTATTTTTTGTCTTTCAGAAGCTATTTAAATACGAATGTCTGTCTAAAGCAATAAGGACTTTTTACAAGGATAACACATTCTGCAAAGCTCGAGGAGACAAAATTACTAAGTTTGGATTTATAATTCTATCTCTAAGCTGAATCTTTGGAATTGCTACCTATATAAGCATTCAGAATTTAGAAATCCTTCAGAAAGTGTATTTGATTTGTTCTAGACGGGCATCTGGCTTATAGCTAAAATGTTTGAGCTGTTAAGTGATGTGACAGAGACACTGAAACCAATATTTTGCCCACTGCTGTGTGTTTTAATGTAGGGGGTGCCATTTCTGATCATACTTAATGTGCCTGAGGATCTATGATACTGAAATAATCTAATCCATCTATTCACATTAATCTGGGAAGTAGCTGTTCTCAGGGCAAGATCACTATGATATTTTTTATGTTCTCTCATTTCTTTAGTTATTAGCAGCACTCCATGTTGCATGCTATGAGCAAGACTGAAATGAAGAGGAAGCTTCGGTAGCCCAGCTAACTTGCAATGTTGATACTGTTCTGAGTCGTATTCTAGGACAACAAGGATCTTATGGCTTCTGTCAATAAACAGTCTTCAGGAGACACTTTTGATAGCTGTCCGTTGAACTGCTGTTTTTCTGCTTTAGGATAGCAAGTGGGATGGGAAAAACATTGTTATGCTCCTTATTTGAGGAAAAAGCTTTGTAGCTTCAGTTTAGTTGTAATATATCATCTTTTTCATCTGCGTAGATTCAGTCATTCCTCACTTCATTGCATTGGTGGCTGAAGGTGGTGGTTTCTGATAGCAGATTTGGGGTTAGGAGAAGAAAGCAAGCATGAGCAAATGGAAGAACTCACCTGGCCAGTGAGAGTTTATTGCTTCCATTTAAAAGAATATCAAATATAGTCAAACCTACTTTGCATCATTAAAAAGAATAGGAATACTCATCTCCATGTAATTGGGCTAAATGTGAAACAACTATATTAGGATGCTAATTGGATGGTACAAAGCTAATATAATCAAGTACATTTTTATATGGTTTTGGCCAGTTAGGGTTGACCCTGGATGATGCAAGTCTGTCCAGTTGGTGGTGTTCCTCTATTTATTATTGTTTGTTTGTTTTTCTTGCTAGACATTCTTTTTCCTCTTAAAATAACCCCGTGTAGCCATTTCTTCTGCTTTGCTGACTATTGCTGGCAATCTGTGACCCCAGTATGAATGTATTTTGACTGCTGTGTAAAGAGTTTCTCTCCTGGCAAAGACTAATCACATACAAACAATAACCCACAAATATTGCTATTAAAAGCTTCGGCAATCCAGGCTGATTATCTTAAGGATCTGTAAATCTGTGCATGCTTATGTAATACGCATCTGTTAATGGCATTTTCTGAACTGTTGGCAGGTTTTGGTTAAATGTTACAAAATGTTAGAAGGTCTCATCAAATCTGCTTTCTATAAAATGAGGCTTTTATTCTTAAGGGTATCTCCTAACATGCAGCCATCCTTGGTTTGCCTCTTCCTTTACTCAGCTGCTTATGCTATACCTTTACTTGGGAAATAAAGGTTGTGCCTGTATATAAAATGCAAGATGCTAACTTGATGTGCTCTGTTTAATGCTGAGAGAGCTGGGCCTGTTCAGCCTGAAGAAGAGAAGGCTGAGCGAGGATCTAATCCGTGTATATAAATACTTCAAGAGAGGGAGTGAAGAGGATGGGGTTGGCCTCTTTTCAGTGGTGGCCACCAAAAGAACTAGAGGTAATGGCCACAAACTGGAAAACCAAAAGTTCCACAGGAACTTAAGGAAAAATTTCTGAACAGTGAGAGTCATGGAGCGCTGGAACAGGTTGCCGAGAGAGGCTGTGGAGTCTCCTTCTCTGGAGATCTTCCAAACCCACTTGGACGCAGTCCTGTGCCACATGCTCTAGGTGACCCTGTGTGTGCAGGGGGCTTGGACTAGATGATCTCTAGAGGTCCCCTCCAACCTTAAGGATTCTATGATTCTATGTTTTAGTAGAATTGATTTGGACTTGGAGACCTTGAGTCTTCCCTAAAGAGGAGTTGTGACAGGAGAGGCAAAGTTTGAATTAGCCTATTCAGGTATCTCACAGTGAGAAATCTTGACAGAACAGAGTGTGAGGTGGTTTGTTTTTTAGGTATTTCCCTATATCTTTGGGTATAGAGACCAATAAAGAGCAGCAGTATATAGAATGGCCTTTGACAGCTTTATTAGCATTCATCCTGTTTTGGGGCTTAGTGCAGTGTTAGGTTTGCCAGGAACAGTGTGCTAAAAATGGAGAAACTGCAGAAATGTCTGATACAACAGTAAGACTTTTAAAGTTCACTTTTAGAATGTTTCTTTTGCGGTTTTAACTACTTCCTTTGTGTGGAGCTTGACATTTTGGTTTGCAGACAAGCAGCTGAAAAGTTGAAGGCATTTCAGGTTGTCTGCATCTGGAGGGGGAAAATTACACATGGCACTTGAATTTGAATATCTTTCCTCTAATGGCAACTTTGAACGGATTCAGATGATAGTTATGGTTATTTTGCTGTTCTCGTTACACAAGCCCTTCCTTTTCTGAGAAGTTCAGCATTACCCTCCAGGAGTCAGAAAGTGAATAGACCCTGAGAGTTGCTGCTGAACTGTTAAATGTACTAGTACATTAATAGATTGTTAAGATTTATCTATAAATAATTGTCTTTAGCCAGATAATTCTCTAGTAAAAAGCGTCTCTGTTTCTCTGTGTGCCCCCTTTGGTTTTGTAGACTACCCACTTGAGAAGTCTTGAGGAGGAGGAGCAGGGAATTTGGGCCTCTCAAATTGTGGGTATCACCGTGTGTTCACAGAGGGGGAAAGGTCCCAGGGAGTGCTCGTGTAAGTTGCACTTGTGCCAGGAGTGAACTTGATGTGCAGAACAAATGCAAGTAATTAACACCTGAAGTTTTAGGGATTATTATTATTATTTTTTTTTTTTCCCTGTTTGTGTAGGAGAGTGAATCTTTTTAGTTGCTTTAGATTATAATGCAAATATTTAAGAATTTCCGTATAGCTTATGTTTTGTGCCTTCTTTCTGGGTATCAGTAATGACAATATTAATCTCCTGGTTTATTCAGGGATCAGAATGGTCTTCAGGTGGTAATGCCTGTAAAGCAAAATTTGCTGCTCTCAGTCTGAGCTAATGTAGGTTAATACTATATATGCTTCACTTCCCCCCATTTTTTTTTTTTTTTTTTAACAGACTGGTGATGTTTCTTATAGTTGTTGTCCCCAGTGTTGCCAGAGTATCTGCATGGTTGTGTCTTGTCATGAAAGTGTATGGTTTTTGAGGGAGGAGGAGGAAGAAGGTAAATCAAAGTGTCCCAGCTGTACTGCAGCACTAACTATGGCATATGTGACTTGCTGGAGATGTATCACACAATTATAGAATGGTTGAGGCTGGAAGGGGCCTCTACAGATCATCTAGTCCAACCTCCTGCTCAAGCAGGGACACCTAAAGCCCTTGGCATCCAGGTGGGTCTGGAAGATCTCCAAAGAAAGAGAATACGCAGCCTCTCTGGGCAACCTGTTCCAGGGCTCTGTCACTCTCTCAGGAAAGAAGCTCTTGCTCATATGGAGATTGAACTTCCTGGCTTTCAATTTGTATCCAGTGCCTCTTGTCCTGTCACTGGCCACCACCAAGAAGAGTTTGGCCCCATCCTCTTTACATCCTCCCCTCAGGTATTTGTGCATGTTGATAAGATCCCCTGTCAATCTTCTCTTCTGAACAGGCCCAGCTCACTTAGTGTTTCCTCGTAAGATAGACGCTCCAGTCCCTTAATGATCTTTGTTGCTCTACGCTGGACCCTCTCTAGAAGCTTCATTTTCCTCTTGTACTGGGGAGCCCAGAACTGCACCCAGTACTCCAGGTGTGGCCTCACCAGAGCTGAGTAGAGGGGCAGGATCCCCTCCCTCAAGCTGCTGGCAGCGCTCCTCCTGATGCAGCCAGGAGCCCACTGGTCGTCTTAGCCATGAGGGCAGGTTGCAGAAGGGCACATATGTAGTAGCACTTTCTGCAAACAGGAAAAAATACCAAGTTTCTTGTCTATAATTTGGGACTTGTGTTGAAAGATTTTTTTTTTCTTGCCATCTAGTATGAAATTTTATCAAATTTGAGAAGTCCAGGAAATTATGCAGAATTGATGTCTGATTTGTTGATGTCAGAGATGCTTACATCTTAGTATTCTTGACTTAAGTGTTTTTTCTTAAAAGACTTTGAGAGCTGAAACAGCATTTAAGGTAGTAGTGCAGTAGCAACAACTCAATTCTTAGCTTATATAAATTATGAATTGCAAAGTTTTAGGGCCGTGAACAGTTACTTCTGAAAATTGCCATTGCGATGATCCACTTGCTCTTGAAAGAAGCCTTAATATAATGAAAGTAGTCTCGCTATAATGCTTGTGCTGAAGTTTGTGCATTTCATCGTTACTTCTTGCCAAAAATACTCGCCTTTCTTTTCTTAATAAGCTACCTAACCTTGATATGCCTCCATTTGTAATTTATTTTGCAGGCTTGTTGGGCATTAAATATTTATGAAACATGCTGATCATGAGAAGCCATTCTATACATGCTTTCAGACAGACTTATAAAATGACAGTAGCCAGCACTGATGAGAGCTATTGCTATTTGTCGTGTTTTTTTTTATTATTTTATTTTACCTTATTTATTTATTTTTACTGTTTTGTCATGTGTTATGAAGTTGCACAGCTTCTGTGTAAAGAAAAACTTTATGATCATAGTGCAGTTGTTTGAAAGACTTTTTAGAATGGGAAGTCAGTCCCAGAGCAGCATCTGAGATCTGCTTAGTGGTGGATGACTTGCTCTTCCAGATGGCTTTCTGGGTCTGTTTTCTAACAGGAATTACCAGGTGTATAGATAAGCGCTGCAAAGTGTTGAGATGAGTGGCAGTGAGAAAAGCTTTATATATGATTCTGCCCCAAATGTAGAGATGTGAGGAAATTTATAATGCACCAACACGGTAGATGGTTTCTGCGTTTGACAGATTTGTATTGGTGAAACATGGTTGTTACTTTGCAACTGATAGAGAACATTCTTGGTTTCTACACCATGTAAGTGGTAAGACTTTGAGTTTCAAATTACTGAAGTGATTCAAAAAGATCAGCAGGAGCCATGATTGTCTCTTTGCAGGTATGAACCTTTGACAAGTGAAAGCAGAGCAATTGGCCTGGGAATGGTGCAGCAAGGAAGTGACTCAGTTGTGTGAAGAAAGCATAAGTTGCTTTAGATTAGGAGAGGTGAAAAAGGGAAGTATGTCAGCATCAACTGTACTTTAATCAGCAAAACAGATCCTAAAATTCCTTTTGTGGTAGTCTCTGGCATTTAACGTTATTGCCAATGACTGGGTAATGGGCTGAATTATTTAGCTGAGTGTTTGTGTCACTGAAGTTCAGCAGTGATTTTGATACCTGTCAAAAAGCTGTTATGGCGTCTAATATGGCAGCTTATGTGACAGTGCTAAATTTCTGAAATACGCTTGTGTTCTCTGTGACTTTACTCTCCTACCGTATCCAACAGTGCATGTTCCTCACCTTCTCATCTTCGTGAGTTTTTGCAAGACACCATGTGGCTTGGGCAGACCTGTAAAATTTGAAAGAACATGTCTATTCTATATAAAATCCCTGATAATTGCTAGGTAATGGCTCAAGGGATGTGCATGTTAACTAGCTAGCTGTGGCTGGGTGCCAGAAAAGAAAAAAGAAAACTGCAGGCTATGGGGAATCTGATGCGTTCAGTGTGTTTTGACAATTAAAAAGGATATAAAATCTGAGGAAGTTGACACTGGAATTTAGGATGGAGAAAAAAAAAAAAAAAAGGAATTGGTTGTTAATGTATAGAAGTATTTTGCACTTCCTGTTGACTTCTACGTTTATTTTTCTTGGGCAATAATATGTAGGGAAATAGCATCTGTTTTTCTTCTTCCTGTGAGTAAGAATTGGTGACTGTTCCTGCTGCTTACCTGTTCAGGAAATACTCTTATTTTTTTCTCCATCCTCTCTTCAAATAAACAAAACCCTCTGTGTCAGTGATTGCCCATGTAGCTTTCTTTGCTTTGTTTCCTAATTTTGGGGCCTTTCTGGTTCTTCATGTGGTCCCTGTATATGCAATCTGGTGCGGTTTTTTTTTCTCCTCCTTTTTCCTTTACCACTTGTAAAAGACTGCTGAGCAGCCTATATCTAAACTCTGTATCTAAATCTTGACTCTTAGAGCTGCTTTCTTCCAAACTTCATTTTTTTTTTTCTTTTTTTTTTTTTTTTTTTTTTCCCATCTGATAAATCAATCTTATCCATGGAAATGTGCTTATGATTCTCTTAGGAATTTGCCTTATACCTGAGCCTTCTTTCCTCCCCCTTCTAAGGCCAAAATCTCTTTCCAGGAAGGGAAAAAAAAAAAAAAAAAAAAAAAAAATCCATGGACTAGATTGAGCTTCAGCTGAATGGGGTGTCTCATTTCAGATATACTTTCTATTGCTTCTCAGATGACCAAAACATAAGTGACAGCTGAGTAGCCTGTTTGTGTGGTGGGTCAAGGGCAGTTCTAACTCAGCAGTTTCCCTTTCCTCTTCCCTGAGTTTTGCTTGGAAGCAGTAATGATTTGCCGTTCTATATAGTCAGCCCTTTGACATGAAGGCCAGATGGAAATACGTCAGTTGTTTCATGTATAAATACCCGGTTCAACAGCTGTGAATCTATCAGGAGTGGCTGGGATCACAAGTTGGTGAGCGAATTGTCACTTTGGGGGTTTGCAAGCATTGCTCTAATTTGAAGTAAGTGAAGTCACGGGATATCTGAGAGAGGTCTGTACCATCAAACTGCTAGAAAAAGTTTCAGAACTAGCAAGACTCATTGATTGAAGAAGAAATGAGGCTGAAGAAGAAATGAGGTTGAACCACTTAAATATGAATTCCATTTTCAGGTGAAGTTCTAAGTGTTTTCTGGGTATTACAGAAGTGCTCTTACAGGAATGATCATAATGTAGCTGCTGATGCTGGTTGCACTGGTGCTTTTCCAAGAGCATCTAGAAGGATCGTCTACTCCTCTGTAGTACTTTTATTAGGTCTGAGCATTCATCCTGGCTGTTATCCAGTGATCTTTTGGCAATGTGGTTTTTAGCCAAAAACAGGTATACCTGATTAACAGTGAGTCAATGGAAATGAGATTCTTAATAAATCCATTTGACAGTGCTGCTTATTAAAGGGGTTAACTTGACTTTGCAGTTTGCAGAGCTTTAGCTGCTGCCCATGTGCAAGCGAGCCTTGATTTATTCCAGGAATATGGGGGGTAGTGGTGGAAGGCTGCCAATGGCCATTGGCTGTGTGGTTGCAAAATGCAATGTGTTGCATGGGCTGCTGAGCATAATGTGAAACAAAGTGCCATAAAAAACTTAAGTGCTAAGTAAATGACTGAAAAAACACTTTAATGGGAGAGTGGGCATGGTCATTAACTTAGAATAGCTTCTTTGCAGAAAAGCTTTTATAGAGGGAGATGGTAATTTTTGGCCAGTGAAAACTGCAATGTGCAGGGCTAAAACTGAATTAGAGATAAAGGAATGAAAACTTGCAAAAACAAATACAGACTTACCCTAAAAAACATGGAAATTTGACGTGTTTTAGTTGAGCTACCTGCTTGCAAAGCCTTGAGAGGAGTTGTGCAGTGGGTTTAAGAAGAAAAGAAGTTCAAGGGGGAATTGAAGATATTTTGAATGTCTGTGATTAACTTCTTTTTTATGAAATAAGCTATAAATGTGACTGATCACACTGTTAACCACTCGGTTCATTGGCCTTCAGTAGAAAAGAGGTGTCTGGTAGGGTCTTTTTATCTGCATAGGGCTCACTTTTACTTGCATGTGCATCCTGCGCATTCAGAAATGGTTTTTTTTCTGACTTGTAAAACTCATTAATGCAGTTGCCAGCAGTATAGGAAACAGTATGAAGCGGATGACTTGCAGCTTTTGAAATTTTGGAGCAGGGCGAGGGGACTGTCTAAGGGGAATGAATGAGGCTAAAGCTGTTCTGGAATCCTCTAATGAATAGAGAGACTATGTGGTCTTCAAATTGACAGTGTCCTTCATGAAAACTTCTGTTACGATTTACATCTGTATGGTTGCTCCTGATGATAGTGGCTGAGAGGCTGCCTTCCACTGTCAGACTGTCACAAATGGGTATATTTAAAGTCTGCAAGAAAGTTGCCTCAGAATCATGATGGGCTTCATTTCCCACTTTGCTCTTTTTCTATAAATTGATCAGTTATCTGAAATAGGTCAGGTTTGGATAAATGTCAGTAGTTTTTCAGCCATGTATTAATGTGCGATATTTTCTTCTCCTGTTAAAACACAAGGAAGTCTTGGTGGCTGGAACCTCACCTGAGCATCAGTTTTGTAGTTTAGTATCAGGTTTACAGTTTGAGTGTCTTAGAATCTTCAGTCCATACTCCTGGAAATGGCAAGTGTTGCTGCTAGCCTGGCTGTCGTGTTTTTAAGGGTTTGTAAAGGTTGTGTAAGGGTTTTTAACCATCTGTTAGACATGGTAGGATAATAAAATATCTTGAGTCTTGAATGATGACTTCTGTATTACTCATAGCACGGGACTCAAGGGTCATGGCACTATGCACCTTGTCACATCTGGGAATACATTCATCGAAGATAAGAAGGGTTGACTGTTTTATTGGGGAAAGAGGACTGAGTCGCTATATCTTTTTAGCAGTTTAGTTTTACTTTCTTTTTGAAGCATCTATGGCTGTTGCACTTGTTTTGTTTTTATTTCCTTGAAGAGCAGAGGTAGGGAGGCTTTTGGTATCTAGCCCCATCTCCCATTACCTTTGAGTATCCAGTGGGGCTGTGCCTGATGACATGACCCAAGTCATGGGCTCTAAGTAATAGGAGATAATTTTGTTTTGTTCCTGCTGAAATTGTTGGATTTATTTCTTTCCCAGTGTTTCTGGAAGACTCCCACTGTAGTACCTATATAGAATGAAATTTGCTCATGTGAGGTGTCTTTGTTTCAGCTGTTTTGTGTGGTACCTTGGTTTCTACCTGAATATCCAATTAGCGCTAATGATACCATATAAGCTAGCAATAGGGACTGAACTGGACCATGACAAATACAGCCCTTCCCCTGAAATAAGTAGTTTAGAGGAAGTTAAGCACCCCCAAAAAAGGCATAGCAGTAGACTTGGGCAGCACTCCTTACTGTTCATAGTTGCTACTGGTGTGGGCCCATTTTAAGTTATTGTTTCTTTTAGGCTGTGGAGTTGGAAGTGATTTTTGGATTCTGAAGGTCAAGCAAATGTTGTGTATTGTCTAGTTTCCTATCTTGCTGATTCCTCTTATCCTCTCCTGAAAAAGTAGACTTGCATTGCTAGTTTATTTGTAGATCTAACTTGGATATTGCAGCTGTGGAGCTTTGTATAGAAAACACCTTCTCAAGTTATTAGTCATAAACAATTGTGAAAAGAACTGAGCTTCATGTGTTGTGTGTTGCACTTTTAGAAAACGCAACTTGCTGAGCATCAGTAGCTCTCTAATTTTATTCAAAAAATGGTCTGCTGTTGAAACAACAGTTCCTGGTTACCTTTTCCAAATAACTCTTTTGAAGAAACTGGAAGAGGGACGTGCTCTTATATTCTGAATACTTAAAAAAACAAACATCACGGTAGCACTGAGATGAAGAGGCGGCAAAATAAGAAAACTACAGTACAGGGACATGAAGCAAACTCTTACTTATGGTTACAGCTCTCTATGGCTGGCAACAAATACACCCAAAACAATTTTAGCATTTGGATGCTTGGAGGAGGATCACAATGATGGTGCCTGAAATGATGATCAAAATGATTAGCAAGCTGTGTATAGCGTATGCTGTGTGATGTGCAAGTTGATATCCATTTTACTTCTTGCAACAGTATGAAAACCTGCTCGGTTGTCCTTCCGGTCAATGATGAGTTGGGTTCCTTCAGTAGAGCCTCTGAACTTAGTCTAGGGGACAACACCTACCTGTTCTCAGTGAGTGATGAGGATAAAACTCAGCTGGAAATTCACCATGAGACTGATTGGTTTTAACCCAGGCTCTGGTGAAATGAAAGCTCTCCATTGTCAGAGAGCTCAGAACTGAAAAATCAGTTGTGTTCAGCTGCTGTACTCTGGTTGCAGTGTTGCATGTGCTTACCATGAATGTCAACTGGGTGTCTTTTTTTTCTGTGGCAGTATCAGGACCTTTAAGTTACCCTGTGTTGTGGAGTAGTTTACTGAGCTCTGCTACTGCTTGATCAACGGGGCAGCCCAAAAAGTATCGGTTAAGAGAGGTCAGCTTCAGCTTAGAGCGTAAATGTGTAACTTTCCTGGAATTTGGATATGCAGTGGTCTGATTTTGCAAGCTGGCTATGAAAGACAGGTGTTGCTAATATTCCAGACTTATAAAATAGTGACCTACTGCTAAATTCTTCACTGAGGCACCTAGAATTGTTATCTTATGTAGCAGTGCTTAAATTCAGTTGGATTTTTGTCATGAGATCCTGCTTTCAGTTGTCTAACTGGCATGCCTTAACCACCTGGGCTGCAAATTTCCATGCCACTTCTTGGCATGGAAATTTGCTTAATTGCACAGGGAGCTGCAGCCAAGAAAGTGCTGGTGCTTTGGAGGGAAGAACTGGCACATTCGTTCCCTTCCAGAGCTCTTGTACTTCAGACTTGTGATGCAGGGACCTGAAAAGAAGTATAGAGCCAGGTGGCCTTTATACCGAGGAAGTGTTTGCATGTGAATATTCCCTGGATAGAAAAGCTTGAAAAGAGGTGGTATTTTCTAGGTCAGATTTATTTAGAAATACCCTTTTTTAAACTCCAGAGACTTGATTTGTGCAAGCGTGTTTGTGTTAGTAACTGCATGATGCCCATGAAGGAGTTTTTTGTTTACCATTTTAAAACATAACTAATGATGGTTTTTCATGCAGCATATGGCTGTCAAGTCATCAGACTGAGAAATGCAAGGCAAAAGGCTGTCTGTGTAATATAATTCAGTTCCTTTCTTTGTGGCAGCAGTGTAAATTATGTATGATATCCTCAGAAAAGGCTTCATCAGTGCATGTTGAGCTTCTCTGGAGGAGCGCACACTGAGGTTTTCAGGTAGGAAACCTTTTGTAGACTCCTCTTTAGCCCCTACGGTTGTAGACGCTGGAAAGGCGGCAGCCTCTGAACTCAGCCTTCAAATGATGGAGGACTAGCTTTGGTTTCTGTAAGTTGCAGGTAGTTTTCAATCTTTGAAAATTATGGCTCAGCTGGCTTCAAGTATGTTCAGATCTTGAAGACCTTAAAACAAACAAACAAACAACCCCCCCTTAATTTATGTTTTAAAAGCAAAGAAGTTATGGATAAAATGGATTTTTTTTTTAATAGGTTGGGAAATTATCTTTAGGAAGTCCCTGTTCAGTCTGGTGTATTTTTAAAATACCAGCATTTGTGTGTTTACAGTTTAGCCTTTTAAATACCTGTTGGATTTTTCACATCAAGCTAGACAATTATGTGCAGGGTTTAAGTGCAAAAGGACCACCAGCAAATGCTGTTGCTCTAGAATTGCAAGGTTATGGAAAAAAATGCTTATTTTTTATATAATAATAGTCATTAATGATTGCGCAGAGAAAAAAAAGTCTGGAGAAATGTACATAAATGAAACAAGTGCAAAAAAATCCAAGCAGTGTAAACATAGCTATAATGACAGGAGTACTTGACTTTTTTTAGCTTCCTTCTAGTGTTTAGAATCCAACACATGGTTTGAGCTAATTAAAAAGGAATTTGCATGCGGAGCTGGCTCTGTGCTGTGGCTGAGGCTTGCCCATCCTGGGAATTGTAGACTTGAAGGTGCTTCAGAAGGAAGCGCTGGTAGGAGCTTATGAGAAACAAAGAGACAGTTACCCTGCTCTAGCATTAGTTGGGCATTGATCCCTTCCAATTTTTATCTGATCCCAGATATTTGTAACTGTAGTCTTTCCTACTGTGCTGAGATTTTTACCATGTTTTTGTGGCTAACATCGCCTTGCTCCACCATTTTGTTTTGTAAAGAAGATGCGTTTTTAGAAAGAGGCTGCTTGCTTCAAAGCTGAGCACTGCCGGCTGGTATTTCTGGTAAAGTCCTTACCTATGTGCAAGGGTTGAGAAATCGTTTGAGGCGGGAAAAGTTCACAGTGGGGCAGACATCTGTTTCTATGTTACAGCCTTATATATGTGACTAATTCTGAAATACAGTCATTTGGACCAAGTCAGCAATTTAGTAACCTGAAAGTGTTCAGGCTATCTTGGTTTCACCTATATTGAGCATTATTTTGCTCTATGGAAGAGGGCAAAACCAAATGGTTACATGTACCTTCAGCAGCAGGTACCAACATACGGACAGGGTCTGTCTGCGAAGGCATGTTAGAAAGGGCAAGGCCCCAGAAGGGTTTTGTGAGACTCAGCGTATGCTTGAAGCATAGGGGACATGAAAATATTATCAGAAAAGGAGCACTGAGTGCTTGGGGCAGCAGCAGAGGATGGTAGGGCAATGTTCATTTGCAGCGCTGCCTGGGTTTTAGCGCTTGCAAAGCCAAACCATGGCGGACTGGCTGATTCTGATGGACAGATACGTTGCAACTAATTTTGAAGAAGCCATCTGATAAATTTTTTCAGCCTGATAACAGCTTCACAGATAGGACTTTAACTTTCACACAGAATCACAGAATGGGTTGAGATAGGAAGGGACCTCTGGAGATCATCTAGTCCAACCCCCCTATTCAATTTGAGGCTGATTAATCTGTCCTACTTCTGCCACTCGGACAGCCTCCTGGTTTTGCTCTGCCTTCGCAACTGCAGGCTATTGAGAATCAATGGTGATGAAGTTCATCATAAATTTTCAGTTTCAAAACTTACTGTTTTGTACTTTGTTGCTGTCTGTTTGGAGCCTGTTGCCTTTATTTCTGCAGAGCTGCAGCAGCAGCAGGTGCTTATACTTGGCTCCCATTTTCTGGTAAACAAATAAAATAGAAATTGATAGAGCACTTATTGTTCCCTTTCTGACTTTTTTGGTAAGAATTCAACTTTGTGGCTCAAACTAGGGGGGAGAATGGAAAAAAAGCTCAGGCTACCTCTTGCCGTGATGGAAGAGATGAGAATTTTGGGTAGTGGCACTGTGTGAGCGGCACCCCTTTTCTTTAGAACAGTAATAGCAGGAATATAGAGTGGTTCCTACTCACCTCCAAAGCCTACTTTCATCAGTCAGTCATGGTTGCTGCTTTCCTACTTTTCTGCTGTTCTTCATAAACAAGTTTAAAAATGAAGCAGAACCATTAAGAAAACTTATTTGGGGATTGCCAGTTTGTTCTCCCTTTTTATAGGTCAATGGTAGTGATTAGTAACAAGCATTCTGTAGAGCTTCTCCCCATCTTCCTTTTTTTTTTTTTTTTTTTTTTTTTTTTTTAACCAACATGAAGTATTATGAAATGTGTTGTAGCTTACAGTTCTAGGCACAAATCCCTGTGGTGGTAACATGATGGTTGTCTCAAGAATTTTCTAGTCTTTTAAAGAGGTAAAACTATCTTATCACACTTGTACTCTTTGATGTCCTAGCAGAAGAGATCTGAAAATTGGGCTCTTGGGAGACTGCTTCACTGAACTGTCCATGTGAAGTATGAAGGTCTGTATTTGGATGAAAGCAATTCTGTGGAAAAGTTATTTTATATTGTGTTTCAAGGAGAAAAAAAATCCAAAGTAACTTGATGCTCTTTAGATGGAATTGGTGATGTTTTCCCTCGGTGTGTGTGCATACTAAGCTTTCAGGCTCTGCTGATAACTTTGATTACAAAGTTCATCTTGGCATTCAGGTTATTTCTGAGTTAACTGAATGCTAAGGTATGGGAGGTGGCAACAGAGGAGGGGCAAAGGAGCTGATTATCAGATGCTTTCAGGCTAGAAGTTGCTGCCTCTGTGGAGGTTTTTTGCTTTTATTCCTGCCCTGTTCTTAACAGATAGACAAAAAAAAGAGTCTCATTCTGAAAAACGAGCATGGCTGCTCTGTTGAGAAGCTGAATCCTGTTTCTTTTGTAACCCCAGTTGTTCGAAGAGTGGGGGGGTATAAATCTTTCTTGCCCTTCCCAGCGAGAGTAAGGCTGTGGACTTCTTGAAGTAATAAATAGTAGATGTGGAGCTTAAACTGTCTTTTGATTGAGGATCTGTTGTTTATGATGCTGTCTTTTGCTTAATTATAATTGTTTTATTGCGATCTTATTTGGGGTTATACAGTAGGGCAAGAAGAGAAATACATGTGTTTATGTATATATACATAAGAGAAATATGAAGTTATACAGAGTTTCTCTCAAATCCACCGGGCCTCTCTTATCTCCACACAGCTGAAGCACTGAAGCAAGGTGTGTAGCTTTTCTGACAAGCCACTTTACATAAACTACCTCCTCTGCCTCTTCCTGTGTTTGCAGACTTGCTGAATGCACAAGAATGATTTTTCTTGATGCTAAAAATAAGATTTTCAGATGATTTTTTTTGCTAGATGAACTAAGCTCTTCAGTTTATTTTACAAGTGAAATTCATTTTAAACTACAGGTAGAGTTTGTCAGTGTCACACAGTAGGAGGTAAGTTAAAAAGAAGAAGGTCTATTTACAGGATATGATAACCCATCTCAGGTAGGTCCTTTGGACCATGACATCCTCAGATACTGTGATTTGTTTTCAAGTAATTCCTTCAGTGTTCCTGTTCAAACAGCTAAAGTAAATTGGCACCAGACCAAAGGCAGTATGCAGCTACAGCACAAAATAATGAGAAACAGACTTTTTAGGTAAACTATGAAAGTTTGAATAACTGGTTCTTGGGTAGTTTGTCTTGAGTATCTCAGATCTTTTTAGGTCACATTTGGTCTCTTGGCAGTACAGGGTATTCCCAGGAGCTTTCTTGAGAGAACGCCTTAGACAAACACAGTAATCCTGATAATGGCAGTGCTACCATACATACTCCCTAAATGCTAAGACAAAATTCACAAATATTCGTCCTAAACCTCTATTAGTTTTTTTTTTTTTTTTTAAATCTGTCTGCTTTGAATCACCTTAAACAACTTCACTGATAATTTTTCATTTCATCTCAACTAGAATAATGCACTGTAGTTTTCAAATCCTTTTCTTGCAGGTGAGTCCAACACTTGAGAGGGTATTTCCCTCTAGCTTTTATAAAAATAGCCCTTTTACAACCAAGGTGTCGATATTATTAGCTTGATGACCCTTCTTCATATATTTTATCCTGAACTGCTTTAGCTAGGAGTTGACTGGTTTCTCCAGCTGCATTTCGAGGACATTGTGTTTTAACTCATTACACAGTTATTTGGGCTTAAACTTTTAAGGCCAGATTTACTTTTGGATACTGTGAATCACTGATCATGCCAATATTTTCAGTTCTTCTCGCTCCTTGCCTGCTGTTGAATATTTGAGTCTTTCTCCTGACTCAGCTTTGCTTGTTTTGCTCGCTCTGTGAAAATATAATGTGCATTTTTTTAAACTTACGCATTTTTATTACATTTGATATTGTCTTAGAAAAA
This sequence comes from Nothocercus julius, assembly GCA_013398735.1. Taxonomy (NCBI): domain Eukaryota; kingdom Metazoa; phylum Chordata; class Aves; order Tinamiformes; family Tinamidae; genus Nothocercus; species Nothocercus julius. The sequence continues at coordinate 1,601,022 of VZSV01000090.1, forward strand.
AGTTCCGACTTAGTATATAGCTTTTTAGACTTGCATCTTCCTTGACAAAGACCATACAGTATCAGTGGTAAACGTAGGTGTCTCTGTCATCTATATCATCATAAAAGTCTACTGTAAATATGATTGATAGAAGAAGCCGAAGAAATGCTACTGCCTTCCTTTATGAGAGGCTTGAGGTGGGCACTGTGGTAGATCTAAGGTAGAATTAGGAGAAAGCTGGTAATGCTCCTGTGGAGTGCTGCAGGGCTTCCATGTGTGTGAACTGCTAGTACTCATGCTAGTACTTAGGCATGGTATTTCTGAGACCTCATTTTAAAACAAATTTTGGTTATCCCAGAAGACTCCCTAGCCCTGGAACTCGTTAGTCTTTCCCTTGAGGAGATCCTTTTTTTGTTTCCTCTGTCTTTCAAGAATATACAGAACACCTGGCAGATACTTGTGGGAGTCATGAATGATCCCACAGTAAGACTGTGAGATATTTCTCAGGGAAGTTTCCATGATTATGGGAGGATTCTCTCTTGGCTGCCAGTGCTGTACTTGGACTACAATTTCTGTGTACAATCCTGTCATAAATGATAGCAATACACAATTTTGAAAACTAAATGAATTTTTGTTTGTTTGTTTTTCCTAAATGCATTTGCAGGAAAAGAAGCAAAGTTTGGAAGAATAATCTTTTTAATGCAAGTAAGATGCGTATGCAGTACATATATAGGTACTTAAACTTACCACTAACATGTCTTGTAGACAGATGCAAGTTCTGTACAGACTTGCAGGGAATGCTGTTGAATAGCCATTTTAAGTTAGTTACCTCTAGTTTTTATGCTAGAATTTTTAAAGTAACTAGTCAGTGGCGCAGGAATGATCCTAATCCTTGTGCAACTCCAACTTGGCTGGTCTTCTGTAATTTCGATCTTCGTTAGTAAATCTTTGCAGTCCTCTGGACTCTTTTCCACACTTCCCAGCCAGTGTTTTGATACCCACATTTCTGTATGCTGACAAATGGTAGAGATGGCTCTCCTCCCTGCCACTAACTTTGTGGAGTATCTAGGATGTATGGTAGTATGTTTTTAATTCTCTAAATTGAATTGTCTTTATCAGGATTTGTTAAGGGCGGCTGTGTAGGCGTGGACCTACTCATAAAGGACCCTTTTGGCACATGGAAAAACATAAAATGAAAACAAAACTATAGCTGCTCTTATATAGTGCAGCGAGCCAATAGATGTATCAGGTAAGTGGGCAGGTTTTTGGAGGAGGCTGTTTCCTTGTGTTATTGTTCCCACCTAAACGGAGAATTGTGTTTCCACAGTAAAGTTAAAGTGAAATGGCTGAATGTACCCTCCCTCTCTCTGACAAAACAATCAATTCACCCAAAATGAGAATTGTCACGCTCTCCAGAAAACTTTTAATGAGGCATCTGAGCCAAGTGACAAGATGGTCCAGCTGGTTAATAGCTCATCAGGAATTCAATTCAGCTAGCACTTCAGCTCGGTAATCATCCATATGTAATAAACATGCCTCATTGTGAACTCGTGTTAGATAGCAAACTTACCCATTTTTCTTCCATGGATCAAATAGCAATTTTAAGTGAAAATAAATGGATGAGTTCTCTGCTCTGACTCTGATTATCCCTCTATAGCATGACATTGTGATTACTGTCCCTTATGTTCGGCTTTTGGGGATGAATAAATTGAATAAAATTTTCAGCCATCTCTTGTTCGCACTTCTGTGCAAGGAAACACAAATGCTGCTTAGAGCAAGCCTGGAATAGAAATGACTGAAGCCCAAACAGTTGCTTGCCATTCTTAGACCAGATTCCTGAGGACCTGGGAGATTCCAGAGGAGGTCATGCCAAAGCTGTGGCCTTCAGTCTGCTGTTTCATATTTGTTTCTCTTACTGGTTTTGTAGAAAGCAAAGGAAAAATATATAACTGATTTGATAAAAGCATGAGTATTCCTTTCCATAGCTTACTCTGAAGCTATGTTATAGTTTTTATAGCTCTGTTCTGAAGTATGCAAGTGAAATACTTCAGATTTCCCAGTGGAAATTCAGGGATTTGGTATTGTACTGAGTAGTTGTAGTCATTGTTTTCTGCAGAAGGGAAGATTTGTTCTTATTTGGATCAGTTCATGAGCCTGGCTTCCTTGCTTTGCCTATGCTTTTTTCCTGCTGACATGAGAGAGTTGGGAGAGGGGTAGGATAGGCTGTATTAGTGTGTGTCCTCCCGTTGCTCCAGTGCAGCGTTGTGACAAGCTAATCTGTCCATAAAGCTTCAGAGATGAAACAGTTTGGGTGACTTTTGACTTTCCTGTGAAAAGCGAGGTCTGATCTGCCAGGTCCACACTTACCTTTAAGTGGTGACCGAAGAATTCAGACAGTGCTGAGTTTTTGGAAGTCTCCCAGCCAGATTGTTTTAGCACTTTGTGGATTGTCAGGTTCTTCTCTGCAGAGATTTGGAAATGTCTTTGCCCAAGATGTTCTGCTGCGTTGCCTGCATCTTTTTCTGGCAGGCTCCAGGCAAGGGCCTAGTATGTGTACGTGGTGTTGTGCGTATTGTGCGTGACCGTTGGTTAGGTCAGCATCCTGGGTACTGCAGAAAGGAGAAATGCCCTTGGTGCTGCTATAAAGAAAGATAAGCTTTGTTTTGGGGAATCATGCTTGACGATTGCTTGTGACCTTGGCCACATGAAGAGGAAACATTCTGATCAGCTGCTGTCCTGCAGCGCCCGCTGTGTTTTCTGCTGTGGCTTTCGCAAGGCTTGTTGCGTTTGCAAGTTCCTTAGGCTTCCGCTGCCACTTCTGCCATTAGTTCAATGTGAGGAAGTGCTGCAGAATGGCTTAATATCTTATGAAGCTGGTGAGCTTCTCTCTGATGTGGTGGTCACTTCCTTTTTATGGAAGCATCTTTGGCTTTGCATGTTCTAGTTGCTCTTCACTCCCTGCTTCCTGTACAGCAAGAACTGTATAAGCAGTCGACTCACATCCGCATGGCTTATGGGATGTTGAAAGCTTGAGAAAGCCAACTTTGCATTTCCAGCTGAATACCCATCAGAACCTTGTAATTTTGACTACTTCAAAGTCAGTTCTGTTTAAAGATGCTAGAGCTTTTGGTGCAAGCAAGGATGAGCTTCAGCTCTGATGCCTGGTCTGTCACCAAGGCGTGCCTCAGTGGGAAGAATAGCTCTTGTAGTCCAGGCTAAGCCTATGACATTGCTGCCCCCAGGTGTCTTGGGTGCTGCAACTGCTACTGCTGGCATAGGTGCCACTGCACACGTGGAGGTGGGAGGAGATGGCCCTGGGTAAGTTAAACGGTTGTTCCCTGCGCCACCCTTAGAGCTTTGTCAAGACTGATGAACAACTGCAGGAAAAAAAAATGAGGAGTGGCGCTCATATCTTTCAGTCACTTACATAAGTTCCGGTTGCAGATGTTCCCCTTTCATGCGAAGGGAAAGATGCTTTTTTTATTTTCTAAGGCTTACTCGGGCATGGCCTCTTTCAGGGTGTATGCAGTTGCCCACCTTCAAGCTAAATCCTTTGAGTGAGAGCACCTTCCTTTTGTGTGTGTATGTGTATATCTAACTTTTCAAGCATGGCATTTATTTCTGTAAACATTGTTTTCTAGTACAGAGTAAGAAACTACCAGTGCTTTCAGCAAATATTGCTTATGGAATTGTGATGTGGAGACAAAAAGGAGCATAGTTTCCCCCATGCCACCGCAGCCATGTCCAGTACCTTGTCATCTTCAGTGTTTGCAGGCAAGTTTAGTCATGCAAGGGTACAAATACCTCTGAGTCGCATCTGTCTTTGCTTCTGAGCGATGTGCTCCAACTTTTACCAGCATAGATGCGTCTGTGTGTTTTGGGCGTGTTTTTTTGAAGAACGAACCTGAGGAACCCTGCTTGAATTGAGCCTTGAATTGATAATTAGATCTCCTCTGTGAAATACAAGTCAATAGGGAAAGCCTAGAACTGTTTTTACTGACCTGTTTTTTTCCACTGAATCACCAGAATATTTGAACTTGCAGAAAAGGAATTTATCAAAGTTTTTACTGATTCAGATATTCTGTTGCAGATATATCAGCTCACCTCTCTTTTGATTGTTAAAAGACAAAGTTGCATTTTCTTCTTCATTTCCCTGCCACTTACCCAAACATCATTTCTGTCCAGACACATATTACTTGCTTCTTTCATTGTGTCCTTTGAGCAGCAGCACTACATTTGTGCATACATTTGCTGTGACACTTATCTTCATCAATGGCGGGAGAAAGGACGAGAATCAATTCTATGATTTATTTATTTATTTTTCCTTAACAAAAGAGCTGCATCTTCTACATGTGTGCGGTGCTACTCAGGAGGGATCTGTGCATTAGAATACTAGAAATGAACATGCAAAAGTTACTTTTCATCAGGCAACCATACAACTAATGTAAATGATCCCATAACCTTTTTTGGGGATTGACTGCTTTTGTGCTTTTTTTGCAATCTAGAGCATTTTTGAACATCCTATGTGAGTTAGGAAGAAGTCTTCATAAAAATAATTACCTTTCTAAGTTTAAAAGGTATAATCGTCACCTATTTTAAGCACACACCTTTTGTTGTGTTGAATCAAGACTATTTGCATATTGCACTAAAACTGTGTAGCTTATGAAAACTGATTCTTTTTGCGGGAACTTTGCAAGCAGCAGCATGAAATAGTTGGTACGTTCGGAGAGTGGTTCAGGAAGTCTCCTCCCCATCCCCAAGACCTTCCTCTTTCATCTTCAAACTAGGATGAGGAGGGAGGAGATCGAAAAACTTTGATTAGTAGCATCCAGAATATGTCTGAGGAATATTAATTTCCTCAGATTCACTTACCTAGTAACTATTACTCCTCTTATTTATATGATTACCTGGTTTTTTTTTTGGTTGCAAGCCTTTCTGTTGAGGCTCTGCAGCCCAAGATCAGGGACAGGGTGTGCCTTATATTCTTTCCGTCTTCCAAATTATGTGACTCTGTACAGGTGCAAAAATTGACCATTATTCTAAATCCACTAGGTGTGAATAAGGAAGAAACACTAAATATTAGCAAGTAAACCCTTTGCTGCAAGAGTTTTCCAGAGGTCTTTGCAGAGCAGTTTCTGGGGTGAGGCTTCTGGGCTGATGAAGGGATAGCTGTGGAATTTCCCATTTGGGAGTTATCTAACCTTTGGAAAGATTGGAAGTGTTTGGGGCCATGCGACTCCATGGCAAGAAAATCAGCTCTCTCCTTGTCTTTCCCTTTGATTTGCAGGTAGGTTTCTTGATTTTAAATAATCTGTTGGCTAATGCCTGTATATTTTTGAGAGAAATAACATTTGATTTATCTAAAGAACAAACAGTGTACACTCATGCAATCCATTTTAGTAATTACTCTATATAGGTGTATGAAGTGCAGTGAGGGAGCACTGACAGCAGCGCTCTGGCTTTACTCTATCTAGTGGACTTCTGTACTCCTCGAGGGTGTCCTGTTCTGCCACACGTACTCCATAGCCCCTGTTTTAATGTGTTGCTTTTCCTAAACTCTTTTTATTCAGTAATTGGCAGCTGACTGTTTTCCCAAGGTGTGCTGAGAGCCTCTGAGTTGTTACGGTCAAACGCAAATTTTGGAACTAAGCCCTACAATTAAGCTGTGGAGACTTGATGTGAAAGCTGGGGCTATAGGAGTGTAGAAGTTTTAGCGAGAAGCAGACACAAAGTAGGAGTTGCCTGAAAACTTTAGAAACTCCTGTTAGGTGTGCAAATTTGACTCCTAATTCTGCAGTTAGCTACAGGCTCATGAACCTGTATAGGCATGATGTGATACCGGGAAGCTTTCAAACAGGGTCCTTGTATGCTCTGAATATTTGGGAAAGTGAATTAGGCCAAATGAAGAAAGAAAATAAACTTACATCTGGAACAGCAGCTGTTCAGCTGCATTCTTTTTTTTTTTTTTTTTTTCCATATTCTGTAGTTTATAGACAGATGTATTAGTATAAGGAGCTGTGGAGGCCCTCGATCAATTTTCAAGCCTGTTACTATACTGAGACACATGCTTGTAACTGTCTCTTTTCCCTTCGTTTCATTTGCTTTCTTCATTTCCCTTTAGCCTTTTAGCATTGGAAAGCCTACAGTGGCTTAGGGGTTGGCAGAGAAAAGTAGCTGCAGTTCTTGTGCACTTAGGCTTCCATTTCTAGGTACCAATGGCATAGCACTCTAAGTGGTTTTTAAGCTCAGTCGATTCTTTGTTCACATTGGGTTAATCTCGCTCAGTGCTTGCTGTGCTTATTTTTCCTCTTAACTACTAGATTTTTTCAGGATGAGAACACTGCAGCCCACAAAGCCTCAGTTCCATTAGCAGCTCTGAATCTCAGTGCGCTGTCTTGCTGCCTTCTCCTCTGATGACCTCTCATTAACCTTGCCTGCGAAGCTCGGAAAGCCTTTCTCATACGCTGCAGAAATGCACACAGAAGATCGCTTGTCTTCTCTGTGCGCTTCTTCTGCGGCAGAACAGGCAAGAAGCACCAGTGGCTTCCCCTGAAACTGCCAGATGTATGGAAAGCTTGCTTCAGTGCTCTTTGATGTGACTTCAGCACAGCTACGTATTCTACCTTGGTTAGGTAAAGATGGGTTAGGTCAGGATCTGTGTTTCAGAAGCACTTTGGAGTCTGTCATCACTCCATGTTTGCAGAGCGCATTGCATGAAGGTGGTTCATTTCTGCTGATTTTTCCAGTGTTTCACCTCTCCCTTGAATAGAAGCTAAATGGTGTTCTAGTGTTGTTATTAAAAAAAATCTAGGTCAGGCAGCTTTCCTGGGACACAGGAAAACTGTAGCTCAAACTACAGGAGGTTAATAATGAAAACTCAAGAGAAAAAAAACAAACCAAGTACAGCCTATTGGACAGTGTGTAAGCAGCCGCTTTGAAACTTAATTTAGTTTAGGTGTCAGGAATGGTATTCGCTGTCCTCAACTAAAAAGCAGGCTGAATGGGCCTTAGCTGTAAATGTTCACCAGATGAGTATAGACTTTGAGTGGATAAGCCTTGGTGTTTTTTAATTTTATTTATAATTTTTTTGGAGCTTGGTACAGCATTTAATTTATTCTTTGTTTATCGAAAGCACCTTGGCACAGGAATAGGAGGGTGACAGTTCTGTGTGTAGCTCTTCCTCCTGTGAATTAAATTCAGCAGCAAAAGGGTAAGCATGTACCTGGCTCACCATGAATGACCAAGAGCCTAGTTTTATGCTAAATAACATAAATAGCTCCAGGAGCTGCCTTCTGACCAGAAGAAACTGGAGGGAAGCACACGGACAAATGCAACCTGCCAAGAGCGGATTATTGAATGATGCCGAGCCGCACGGTTGTTGCCTTTGCTGCCTGCACCCGCTCAGGCTCTGGCACCGCCGCGGCGCTCGTCACGTGCTGGGAAGCCTTGCTGTTTGCTCTGGCTTGTCAGAGCAATTCACTGGAGGTGGGAAGGAAGGAATGAATGAAATGAGCGGAGTGGGCTTGCTGCATCTGTTCCCATTTGCTCTGTGCAGGAGTCCAGCGACTGGGATGCAGCCCCTAAACCCTCACAGGGGGAAGGTGTCGATTCAGGGAGAGCGGTACCGTCCCGTTCGTGCAATGACTGAATCCATTTTAGGAGGCGAACTTGCCTGCAGTTTGGCAGCTTGTGTATTTTTAAACGTTTGTGCTATCTAGGCTCAGCGTGTGCCAGCTGGGAAAAGGGAATGCCATTGCTTGCTGTCTTTGAGGCTTAGGGGCTTGTCTCATCCGCCTAAGGCTGCGTCACGAGAGGCTAAGAAAATGGTTGGAGGAATAGGAGGAGGACGGTGCCTATTTATTTACTTTTTTTGAATGTTACTAGTAGGGATTTCAAAACAAACCGATTCCAAAAACAAACTTTCTGAAGGGCAGGATATATCAAACTGTAGACCACAAACTGTTCTTGAAGTGATTTCTCCTCTTTATAAAGTTGGATACATTTTCAGCCTGAAAGCATCTCATTTATCTTTCATTTTTTTAATTTCTAGCTGTTTGATTGAGAAAATAAAAAAGGAGGAAATAAAGCATTAAACTGGTTTAACCCAACCCACAGATTGGATACTGGAATGTTCAAGTTTGAAATCTCTGGTTTTGTTACCAGAAAAAAACAGCAAATCCCTGCGGGAATGATGCAGCTGTTAATACCTCTCTGGATCCCACAAGGAAAAGGCTTCAGGGGACAGGTCTGTTTATTTGAACCACTGAATAAAGAAGCTGAGTGTAGTAGCTTATTTTGAATGTCATGCCACAGACTCTTTAGAAATGAGGTTGGAGCTGGGGCAAAAGGTGGCTGTTGCCATCCTGGAGGGTTTTGCTGTCGTGTGCGGTCCTTCGGGAATCTCAACAGTGCCCTGTTGGAAAGGTAGATCTGGGATTTTGGATGTGCTTCTTAGTGAGGATCATGACAGCGCTGTTCTTCCCAAATTCTGGAAAAACATCCTTTTAAATTCTCTTTAAGGGATTACAGCTTTTCTTCTTTCTGCTAGTGCTCTCTTGCCCAAAATCCATGTGTTTTCTTTACAATAGCAGGTTTCCGTTCCGCTGTTTTTCCCCAGCAATTTCTACTTAACATGGGGTGGTAACACCATTTCTCAGTCTTAGCGATTAAACATGCCCTTCTCTTTTTTTGCTTCTCTCAATGTTTTAGTAGCTGCAGCTGCTTAAGTGGCATGTTCATACAAGTAAGAGGAACTCCTGCCTTAAAGACAGAAGTTGCCCTGTTTGCCTACGGTAGCAGCTCAAAGGATGCCAAAATGCATTATTTGACAGGGGCTTTGTTGGAGTCCATTTCTAAACATACAGGAAAATCTTGCTGTAGAACCGTAGAGGGTTGCTGTAGAGGGTTTTGGGTTTTGGGAAATGAAATATTCAGGTTTTGAAAACATACTCGCAACTTTCCTTTAAATCATTAAGCTGTAGGAAACTCTTTTCAGGTGTCACTAGGCATGTAATTTGTGTAACTGGTTGTTGTGTATGCCAGTACATTTTGGTGGTATAATTGTACATGTGATTTTGAAAATTAGTTTTTTAGCTATCTCTGTTTTTATAAGAAAGCTGGCATTTGCTTTTCTTCAGGGAAAAATGTTGGTATCAATTATGGATGAATTTTTGGGTCAGGTAGCCGAGGAAATGAGAATTGTTGAAGCTACTGTGTTAGCAGTTGGGTGAAGCAAGCAGCTCTTCAGTCCTTGTCTTTCCAACTCTGTTTAGCTTTAACTGCTGCAGTAGGCTGCTGTGAGATGCAGTGTCTCCTTAGTTGCAAAAGCACAGCTGCTATTCCCAGAGTTGGAACTGTTGGCCCGTGTTTGTGTCCAAACTCGTCCCAGTTCATTGGGGCACCGTGACTTCCAAAGAAGTGTTGGATTACTTAGTATTGCTTGGCTCGTTTTGTTTGTGCCTGTTTTAAATACTGCCCTTCAAGTGTTGAGGGTTGTTTCAAATGTCACAGATAGGTTTGCAGGAACATGATGATACTGTTGATGTGACCGGAAAGAGAAATGACTCAAAATTTGCATGTCCTGAAGGAGCCTGGTTCTTGATAGGAGAGATTGGCACTTGCTAGTTGCTATCAGGAGTTGGTAGTTTAGGGGTAGAGAAAACTGAATGAGCTCCTTAACAGGGGAATTATATTTATCTACTTAAAATGAGAACATAATGTCAAGTGTAGCCTAAAAAGGGCTAGCAATATTTGAGGAACATGGCTTGTTAGAAAGTACAAAATAAAGAAAACTTAATCCAAATCAAAAATCTAGTTTGTGGCCTAAAATGAGCACAGGGGTTCATAGTATCCAACTAAATTTAAAAGCAATTTAGAAGTAACTTCATTATTTTAAATTGACATATGTAATAATTAGGTTTACAGCTATATACTAGTTTTAAGATGTGGGTTATATAGATCCAGTGCAGAATTTGAGAATGCTGTGCTGCTTTTTTTACTGTAGAAATGATTATTTTATTGTAATTTTGTATTCTATTTGATGTATTGAAAATTTATTTAGAAGTCTGTGTGTATGATAGGTTGGCTGATGCATCTGTAGCAGCTCACTGCTCTGTCTCAGAGCTGCACGTAACGGTTAACTGCTCTTGAGCAGACCTTGTACTGCCCGGCTTATTGTGAAGAAAGGAAAGGTATTGGGTATGTCAGGCAGCTGAAATGGACCACCTCCCACATTCACATAACCTAAGCAGGCATAACTACCTAGATAAATGTGCTTACTGAAGATTTTTAAAAACATATCTGTATATGTGTGTATATATATCTGTATGTGTGTGTGTGTGTGTGTATATACACACACACACACACACACACACACACACATATACTGCTTAATCAAAGCTCATGTTGAATATATTCGAGTATGCTTTCGTAAGAGTGAGAAGGAGTGGTAGAGCTAATTTCTGCAGAGGGAAGTAGCTGTAGGTTTGGTATCTGTAGGTTTAATTTGTGGCACTTAAGATTTCAGCATTTTCCTAACAAGAACTATAAAGGTGCATGTGTGATTGATACATACAAACACTGATGAGCTACTGATCCCAAAGTAAATTCAAATCTATTTTCAAACTTTTAGCTGGAAATCTTTTACAATTCTGGAAACAGGGTCTTGATTTGGAAATAATCCAAGCTTGTCGGTGCCCAGAGATGCTCTGTAGACATCTCGGAATAAGTTAATACTCTAAATGAATAGAGGATAGTTTAGACATTAGTATGGCTGAACAGTATTGAGAAAACACATTAACTGTTAACAAAGGAAGAGGAATTGCAGCCCTGGGGGACAATAGGAGGTTGTGAACAGTGTAAGTCAACTCTGCTTATTCATAGCACCTCCTCTTCATTGAAAAGGAAATAGGCAATGAAGTGACCTAAAGTTCTCTGTTGGATTTGACAAAAGAACTCACCGGTTATTCATAAACCATGCTTGAAACAATGATTCTAAAATCCTGTGGGTTTTTAGCATATCCTGAAGTATTTTTTAATACTACCTACATATGGATTCACCTTATGCCAGTTGCTCGACCTGATGGTGATGAGGCATTTCCAAACTGAGCAACACACCGAGGCTCTGTTGCCTTGGAACGTGCAACTGAGGCTGGTGAGAGCAGGTCCCGGTCTTGGCCGTACTTGAGAGCTGGCTCTTGTGAGATGATGCAGTAGTGACGTCCAGGAAGGCTTTTTCATGATATGTCTCTTGCCAAAAGATTGCTGTCTATCTCTAGTCCAATTTTCTTTGGTACTGGATTGCAGGAGAAACTTCCTCAGCTGTGAGGTTGGGCTTCTAATTAAAATCTAACCCAAATTTGCTTGTTCTGTTAATATTATATCCTTTGTGTTAGGAGTTTGATATCCTTTTGTTAGGGGCTTGTTAGGGGTACTTTTCTCCTGGTATGGAGAGTTAATGCAGTCTGTTAATTCTGGTCTGGATAGTATATGCATAGAAATAACAAAAGATCTTCTAAACATACATGCTTATGTATGTGTTAGTGTATAAGATATATATTTACGTATTGTATAAATATATACGTAATTTATGCACACATGCTCTCTGAGAAACATGTTGTAGAAATAAGTAAGAATCATCTGTCTGTTTTTCAGATTACTGTCCTCTCTGGCTAGAAAATAAAGCAAGGTTTTCTTACTTTTTCTTTCTCACTAGGATCGGAAACTGTCCAAGTCGGAACGACAAAGATTTAAAGAGGAAGCTGGGATGCTGAAAGGGCTCCAGCATCCGAACATTGTCCGGTTCTATGATTCCTGGGAGTCTACAGTCAAAGGAAAAAAATGTATTGTTCTTGTGACAGAACTCATGACATCTGGAACACTGAAAACGTAAGTAAGCATGGGCATGTCAGCACACGTGACAAAGAGCACTGAAAATAGGTTATATTCTGGGATAAATTAGGACAGAATCCTTCTACTGAGGGCTGAAGTTACCCAGGTAGATTTTTGGTTGAGAAGAGGCTGACAAGCACCGCTGGGTGTAGTGAGATGTCCTGTAAGTGAGCAGGCTCGTCACGTCCCTGCTTGCGGCCTCCTAGGAAGTGCACACAGGAAAACTTCCAGCTTGTGGGAGTTCAGAAGGGCACCACTGGCTCTGCACTTCTGCACTTCATTTTCTCTCCAGTCACCTTCTTTTTGGAGTGTAAGCTACTTTTTAAAGCTCAAAGCCCCATCTAATTCATCTCCCAGTGTTGGGTGTAATGACACTACAAATAATATGTACAGAGAAGAAAATTTATTTCACAGAGCAGTACCTAACAAAAACCTGAAACTCAAGCCGATGCCTGGAGTTTCAAGCTGTGAAGTGGCCGCGTGAAACCAAATCTTTTTTAAGAGTGTTAAGGAGACGCTAGGAAATGGAACTGCTGCGAGAGCCCTCTAGTGGTAGCTAAAGCGTGCAGGGGGCTGCACTGAGTCTTGCGCCTTTGCCTGCACTCAGGAACTTGCAGGGCTGGGATGGGAGTTTGTTGGGAACATCGAGTTACAGGTAATCTGCTGTAAATAAACTCACCAGAACTTGTAATTCAGGAATTGTGGGGCATTTGTTTTAAATCAGTACCATTTACATCTCCGAGAGGCATTCAGAGCAGCCTGTAAAGACTGGAAAGAATTTGCAATCCATTCATATAAATAGCCTGAATGCCTGAATGTCCTGTGGGTTTCTTGGTGTCTTTTTTTTTTTGCAGTACTTATTGATAGCCACAAATGGACACATGCCTAAAGCAGGAGAAAACGTCCATTGGGATTCTGGGCTGCAGTTATAGGGAACTGTTTGTCTCTTGAAATAGTGCTGGAGAGCTAAAAGACACAGTAATTTTCTGTACGTACATATGACATATATTCAGGGAAGACTTTTTGGAGTTTATTTTTCAGATACTTAAAATAATTGCTTCAAGTCCTGTGCTCAGGGCAGAAATAAAGGTTTTGTACCTCTTTATGGATTTGCGTGTTTAAAGATGAAACTTGTTCATTGTGCCAGCTGTGCCATATTGCTGGATTTATACTGCAATCTTATTTTTTGTTATGAACTTCCAATAAGTATCACTTCCATATTTTTCAATAGGTTTATTATATTTCTTTTAATCCAGATGATGTTTTCCTCTTTTTGAGGTGTGGGACATGAGCATTGTAGCTGCTTGATGAAGGAGGAAAAAAGTTATCGACACAGGAAAAGTGTGGTAGCATCTTGAAGGAACTTCTTCCGATGCTTTATCATTATTGTATACTTCCGTTTATATACATACATATATAAAAAATATATGTATATATGTATAAATGTGTATGTGTATATATGTATGCATACACACACATGTAAATAATGTAAAAATTATCGTGGATCATGCTTTGGGGCAAATTTGTAATTTTACACAAAATTTTCAGGAACTTCTGCACAGCAATAGAAAAACACACAACTCAACTATTGTACAAATTTAGTTGCTTCCTGGTGATGTATACTAGCATGGAATTAAAATACTGGAAAAAATGAATTCAGTTGTTAATTTTGGTTTTAATTATACTACAAATGAAGGCAATGATTTCTTCTGACTTTTATCTCAGCCACAAGTGTTTTCTCCTAAGGCCACTGTAGTGTGTGTTCCTGTTCTGCTTTACGTGAATGTGGCAGTTTTCTGGTAGGACACGTACTTTCACAGCTGTCTCTGCTAACTTATTAGTGTTTCTCTGGCTTGCACAGATTAAAAGTTACTCTAGACCAACAGCCTTTGGGCTAAAAAAGAGGTTGATGGAGAAAGCCAAATTGTAGTTCCCATTTCTCTCTATTCATTGAAGGTCTAGCCTAACCTCCTAATTCATTAAGAAAGCCTTGTGTTCTCATCTTTGCTTTTATTCTGTGCAAAGACATACATACATATATATTTTATTCACTCAGCAGTGAATAAATACATGTATACATACATATATATACATACATATATATTACATATATACATATATAATACATACATATATATTTTATTCACTCAGCTCAGCAATGGGCTGCCAAGGTGGCCAGGGACTGATGCACTTCCAGTGGGCTTGCTGGAGAGCTAGAGTCTGGGGGAGACTGAAGAGCAGTCCAGTGCAGTCCCCATAGGGAGATCAAGAAGACTGAGTTAGGCCCTTTACACTGCTGCATGGTAGGGGGTGAGAGGGAGTGGGCATAAATTGAAATAAGAGGTTCAAATTGCAGTTAAGGAGAAACCTCTTTGCAATGGGGATGTTCAGGCAGTGGAACAGGTTGCTCAGAGAGGCTACACTGTGTCCATCCTTGGTGATTTTCGAGACCTGACTGGATAAAGCCATGAGTAACCTGATGTGACCTTGTGGCTGAGTCTGCCTTGAGCAGGAGATGAGACTTGAGCCCTCCTGAGGTCCCTCCCAACCTGAGTTATTCTGTACCTCTAGGAAAAAGGAGAACATGCTAGCTGATCTTTTGCATTCATGTATTTATGCATGATTTCATTTTAAAATGTTTTGTGCCTTAAGTGACATGTGACTTGGTTCATGACAATGTTTTGGAAAACTTACAGCAGCACCGCAGGGTGCTGGGTGATGGTCTGGGCCCAGGTCCTTTAAGAGTGAGAAGCTGGCAGTAGACTAGTGTATTCGAAACCAAGAATGTAATTAGGGATTCCAGATGCTGAACTGAAGTGCCCCTGCCATGTGATCCTTGGAACAGGCTCAAGAGAGATGAATGAGGGTTGTGTCAATAACAAAAATTCAAGTGGTAGGTGATGGGATCCAGAGCCTCCTTTGGTTTGTCTCCTTCCTTGGCTTGGCTTTTTCCCTGCCTTTCTTTACATTCTGTTTTGTGATTTCTGTTTGGAACTCAGTCCTGATTGCTTTTACAGATCTGTTTCCACAGCATGATAACTTCTAGCAACTTAATTTCCAGGACTGTCTTTGAACTGAAGAAATTTAAAATAGTAGGGATTACTACTGTATTGAGTTTTCATGTTGGCATTAGTCCAAGTGATTTCATCAGGATTTGTTCCCCTCATCAAGAGGATATGTAGAGAACAAACACTGCCATGGGCTAATGTACCTGCCTTGGTTTTACTCTAAGATTATGACTGTTAAACCTCATAGTGATGACAGAATTTGCTACCAGTCTTCCTATATTTTAAGACTGGATTACAACTGTATTTTAAGGCTTGAACTGAGCAATGTTAGCTGAATAAGACTTCAAGACCTCTCTGTTCAAAGCATGCTTTTCAACAATTCCTTTTCTGAATGTATTGTAGTCCACATTTTTAAAAAGGAGAAGAAGGAAAAAGGAGTTCTTTGCTTTAAATGGATATACCCAAAGAGAGTGTGAGAATATACCAGCTTAAGACGTGTTCATCACCTCTTGTGCTACCAGAAAACATTTGAATACTCTGATAGGTTACTCATTTTATAGCATCTCTAATCTGTTGAACAAGGAGTAGAATGAGATCATACTCCTATGTCACAACCACTGGAACATATTTTGGGTATCGAATTTGACTCGTCTGCTATGGATTTTAAAAGAGACGATGCTAGAGCAGTTCTGGGCCACGTTCTTCCTGCAAAGAGACACAGTGACTTTATGCAGAAATTGTTCCGCACCAGTTCTTTGGCCGAGTATACATAAGATCTGCTTTGCTTCTGTCTGCTTTTTTGCTCTCCCCAAGCTCTATTTCTCTGAAGTAGTGAGCAATGTCAGTCCAATTCAAGTGATCAAACCCTCTCCTCCCCTAGGGAAGCCATCTCTGTGAATTGTTAAATTGCCTGACTAAACTCAGGAAGTAATTTTGGAGCAGCCTTCCAGTTCAGCTGGGAGTTCTAGACCGAGGTGCTCAGACTAATATTGATGGGTCGGTCTGGGTTGTTCTGACTTCCTAGCTTTTGCACCATTTGCAACAGCTCCTTACTTCATTGGATCTTTAGTGCTTGTTTGCTTTTATCTGCCTCTTCTTCCTTCTCCTTTCTTTTATTTAGCCAGGGAAAATGCTTTAACTGCTTAAAATGCTTTAGACCTGAAAGGTTGAGCAAGCTCTTAAATGAGTAGATAATGTGATATTATGATGCATACAATTTTAAATTTCTGTATGCTTCTCATCTTAGCAAAGCAGCTGCCTGCATATTGTAGTAACCCACCTTCGAGCATGTGTAATTTACTCTTATATTTTCTTTAGGTATTTGAAAAGATTTAAAGTGATGAAAATCAAAGTGCTACGAAGCTGGTGCCGTCAGATACTGAAAGGCTTGCAATTTCTTCACACGCGCACTCCTCCCATTATCCACAGAGACTTAAAATGTGACAACATCTTCATAACTGGCCCCACTGGATCTGTCAAGATTGGAGACCTGGGTCTGGCAACTCTGAAACGAGCTTCTTTTGCCAAAAGTGTGATAGGTAAGTCCCTCTTGTCCTGCAGGCTGGTAAGCCAGTCCACCTACTTGGAAACTTAAGTCTTTTAAGAAAGTTTTTAAAGGTACATGATCAAAGTGCCCAAAAGTGCAGGCTTTGTTCCTGGGCTTTGAGGTCATTCTGTGTTTCTGATGAGATTATATGCAGAAGTTATCGTTGTGCTTTTGTATGTTGACATTATAAGTATTTTGGAATATATATTTATTCTCTTGCCCAATGGTTTAGTGCAACATTGTTGATAAAACCACTCTTGCTTCACTACATGTAAATCTGAGCAATGTTTCTTCAAGAAATGTACAACTGTGTTTTGGTGACATAGCTCCTCTTTCTAACAACCTTTCAATGTTTAGCCTTGCATTAATTTATACAGCCAAAATCTTCGGATTGTCACCAGGCATCAATATTCCATCTGTTACACTTTAGTTTGCACAGAGGCAGAAACTAAAGTTATCAAAGAAAGTCAACCAAAACTACTAAAAACAAAGATAATAATATGCTGTCATCTTCGGGAAGTCCCTAGAATGTGGATTTCTGTAAGTTAGCAGGATATATTGGGGAAGTATTGCCTTATGTTTGCTCTGTTCTTGTCCTTAAACATTCACTAATGGCCCATGTCAAATGGCCATTGGGTGGATGGAAACAGTCTAGTCATTTTTGTGACTCTTCTAAAGAATCGGTTTTATCAGCTTTGTTTTTATAGTTGTTTGAGTAGGCTCCAGGGATTGAAGTTGTTCTTCATGCTCCTAATATTTAAAGCTTGCTAAAATGCAAAATTGCTCAACAGTCCTATATTGAAATCCTTAATTGGATGAATGACAAACACCTCTAAATTGTCTTGCAAACTATCACTAAAATATTTCCTGCTTCTTAACCAGGTGGAACTATTAGTAGAAATGAAATATATACTGTATTGATAAATTAAATTTTCTTAAACATATTTGTCTTATCCTCAAACTTTTAATTGGAAGATTGCCACTTCTTATCTTGTTAACCATCAATGGTTAGCCTTTGGATAACTGACTACAATTACAGTCTGGTTTTGGTTTAGCATGGTGAAAACAAGCAATGTGGTTATATTGAATGATCTGTAAATTGTCTTGAATCTGGTATCTGCAGGAAATAATTCTGTGCTTAAATTTGCAAAAAGCAAACTTGCATCTCTGGCTTAAAGTAAATCTGGTCATACAACACCATCTCTTTGCTTACAGAGGGGGGTGCTCTGATGCTTCACTGGGCAATAATTTTCTGCAGACTATTTAAATGGGACTTGTTGAATCTCACGCTCTGTGCCTGTAACTCAATCTCTCTGTATTTCTAAGTATTTTTTGACTGTAGGATGTCCCTCACTAATGCCTGTATCTGCAGTAGGCCTATAAATATACTGCAGGTGGGAAGGTAAGTATATGAAGAAAAGGGCTCTGGTGAGTGGCCTTTGCAGAAAATTACTTTTTCTTCTTTCTCATGAAGATTTATATTTTTAAGAGTTTTTCATTGCAAGGCCTTTTCTGAACCATTCTACTTAAAAAAAAAAAAAAAAAAAAAAAAAAAAAATGTGGCGAGCATGAGGTCCGAGACTAGCTGTGGGCTCTTACCAATGCTACTTCTTTTGCAGCAGAGGACCGTCAGGTAATTTTTGAAACAAGGTTTAATATGCCTCCTTTTTTACAGGGAGAAAAGGTAAGTGTCTTAACTCTCCTTAGTATTTGGTTTGCAGCCTATGGCTAGTCTGACTGTTTTCCCCTCTTTCTATCCCCACCTCTCCATTTGACTCCAGCTCGATCCAGTCTGTTTTGATAATGGCATTGACTAACATGCATAAAGCAGGAATTGCCTCAGCACTTCCATGACATTCTTATTCCATAAAGGCCTTGCAATGCAAGACTCTCAAAGTATGTTGATGCAACAGAGTGACTAAGGGTTTCCTCCCTCTTCTTTTTGCCTCCACTTTCTCTTGTCTCACAGGTCTACCCAGCCGCTTCTTCCTGCGGTGAGTAACGCCAGCAGCCTCTGCTCGCTTTGAGACATTTAGAGTCTGAATCGTTCTTTTAATTTAAGGTACCCCAGAGTTCATGGCTCCCGAGATGTATGAGGAGAAATACGATGAATCCGTTGATGTATATGCTTTTGGGATGTGTATGCTAGAGATGGCCACGTCTGAGTATCCTTATTCTGAGTGCCAAAATGCTGCGCAGATCTACCGACGAGTGACCAGTGTAAGTTCCCCCCCACTTCAGATTTTAAAGCTGCTACAGCTGGCAAAGGAGTACAGCTGGCTGGCTTGGCACTGCACAAAAGTGGGGGAAAAAGACAAACTGACAAGGGTTTGGGGGACAGGAATGGGTTGGAAGGGAGTAAAATGATTCAACTTACCAAACAGCCAGTCAGAAGCTTGTAAAAAGTGAGTGGAATTGAAATTCTGTGTGTGTTAATACTTCAGTAATGCGTAGGATTTAAAAAAAAAAAAAAAAAAAGCAAAACACAAAACCAGATAATTTTTGAAGCCGTTGTGGCTCTGAAAATGCTGGGTGTTTTGGTCTTCGAGATGACCTGGTAAGTTTGTTCACTGGAATAAAGCTGGATCACACATTCAAAGCACTACGGCTTAGCTGCTTGCTGAGGCGAATCGTAAGTTGTTCCTTGCAATGATTTTAAGTTAATAGTTTACTGAATTCTAAGTGGTCTCTAGTTGCTATGTCAGGTACACTTCTAATTAGGCAGTGAAAATACTTGGGAGATAGAAGGCAAGTGCTTCACACAGGAGAAGGCTGTTAAGTGCAGTGGTGTAGGTTTTGCTAGTAAAAACAAATAAAGGTGAGAGAAGAAGCAAGAGATTTGAATTTGCTCATGCAGCTAGGCTAAGTGGAACCTACAGACCTTGAACTTAAGAAAGCTACAATGCTAAAAGATGTTTAAGGATGTTTACAGATAGACTTACTTTGTGGTATCTAAAATAGTGTCATGAAAACTACCCTGATGGGGAAAAGAAAACTGACTGTGTTCAACCTTCTCATCTAGGCATTCAGAAAGGATAGTGAGGTGGCCACTTGGAAAAGCAAAGTCTTTTTTATGTTGGCATTTTCAAAATGCCTGTGTATATGTGCACAGGAGGATAAGGATTTTCCTTTACCCACAGATAGGAGACCAAGTATTCCCATTTGTCTGTCAGTGTGTATTATCTTTGAGAAGTAGAGGATTTAATAAAAGGGCTTGCTTATCTTTGGAAAAATAAAATGCTCTCTTATTCCCGATGCCTAACATTATGAAAGACAGACATAATTACTGACTACCATTGGTGGTGAATTACAAAGGTGGGCTTGGTGAAATAAGAGAGGATTCCCCTTGTTTGAGAGGGAATGTAGTAAAGGCACAAGAGCTGGAGGAAAAAGGAAGAAAATTTTTTTTTTTTTTTTTTTTTTGTATGGTCATGAACTGCTATCCATAATTTTCTAAACTGGGAGAAACAAAGGTAAAATCTAGCAGTTGCTCTGCTTACAGCAGAACCTGATCTCCGAGCTATCTTGATCAGTGAAAGAACAAAAACGCCTGTGAAGACAGTTTTGGTGTTATCCTTTGGTATGTGTATCTTCCCCAGAGCCAAAGAAATCTTTTTGGTGTGGGAACTAATGGATGTCTCTTCTTGGAATAGCAGGTGAAGTGGATCCAACTGCCCTGCCTTTCCTTAGAAAGTACTAGGAACTGAGTTGTGGAGAGAAGAAATTGCTCATGAGACAGTCTTGGTCTTGGAGGTGCCTGAGTCTTAATGAGCTGCTGGTTTGCAAAGTTCTTATAAAGTGGAAGGTTTTAGAGGGACTATTAGCAAACACACTTACCTAAAAACTTACCGTAATTCAGCTTACGTACTTCTTTGTTATAATTTTGGCAACCTTGATAGTTCTTTTATTTCCCATCATTTTTGGTCAGCTGTTGAACTTCTGAGTAGATGAGAAACACTAAGAAGTCCTGCGTATTGTTCAAAGCAGGGTGAAATTCTGTTACTGGGTCACTCTGAGAAGAGTTTCTATGTCATTTTTCTATAAATGATACAAAGATTGCATTTAGATTTTGAATTCATGAGCTTTTCATCTACTACTTTTGAGAGAGATCTAAGTTCTCCTTTGGTATGAAATGAAGAAAATACAGTTTCCTTTCCCCAGGAAAAAAGGATGGGAAGATAAAATGGAGCATATGTGTGTCTACATCTAGGCTAGGAGTAAAGGCGCTGTTTTGGTATCTTTGGGTTGTTTATCTTCTTGAAGTCAGAAGGCCGTTTCCTAGTTAAAAACAAAACAAAAACAAAACTTAAATAGATTCAAAGGAATAATTTTTATGAAGAAAAGACAGTCATCCTGGGGAATAAAGCACAAACCTATCTTAATTGAGCTTGGAGAATTCGGGCTTTCTTCCATAACACAAAGTGCAGGACCATGTAATGAAAGTGGAATGAAATACATTTTGTGTTCTCTTTTTTTTTCTCTTTGTTCTTGTTCTTTGTGTAAGAAAACAAGATTTTCTTCCTGTCCTTTCAAAAAAGATTTTAGGAGGTTAGACAGTATCTGTAAGTGTGGGTGAATCAGACAAGAAATTCAGTACTTAAAAATACAGTATATAAATCATCAATGACAGAATGTAGTCAGAAAACTTCCTGTATGGGTGAACCTTGGGAGCATGGGGAGTACTTGCCAATGAATTTCCCTCTCTTCTTCCAGCATAAGTTAACCTGGTTTGTGGAAGCTGACAGCATTTCCAAGTCAACTCTCCAGTCTGTTATTTTGCTAGTAATGTTTAGGAATATTTTGAGGTAGGAACTCCAGCCCTGTTGTGCCTCAAATTAAAGGGTCATTTTTATCCAGGAATATACAGAAAGACCGGAAGGAAAGACAGTGACAATGGGCTGTTATTGACTGTGGTGAAAAAACGTGTCATGTAGGAGCTAAAAACACTGAACCCCCAAAGGCAGTAAGGTGAAGTTGTGCAGCTGCACTGTGCAGGAGATAGGTATTTAAATTGATTTTCTTCTCCTCCTTTTCTATGCACCGTTAGGCTTAGTACAAAGAATAGTTGCTCTGTTAACTTAAATTCTAGCTATTGTCTGAGTTAGAAACTTGTAGAAGGTGACTCAGTTTTCAGAGCATCTTCTCAGAACTAGACTCAGTATGACAAATTAAATTCTTACCTCCTGTTTTGTCCGTGCTTTGGTTTCACTTCCTCCTTTTGTTATTGCTCTAATTGATGCCCAGATGGGATGTTAGCATTCCTTATAATATTCAGTTATGTATCTTACCTGTTCTGTTCAGGATCTTTCCTGTTTTGAGCAGTTTTCTAATTAAATAATGGAGTTAGATTTGATACTTAGACATTTGCTTACGTAAGGGCTGAAGTTCTTTTTTGAGTTAAGACGTTCTTTAGCCCAGCCAATTTCTGTTGCTTTGTCTCTTGAAAGCAGGATTGCTGTGCGAAACTGGGGTTTTCAAGATGACTGTCTTTACTGTTCACATTACCTCACTGAAGTTCCAATTTTTCCTTAGCAAAGAAGTGTTGGGGCAATGTTTCTGAATTTTCCCTATCCCAAGAGAAAAATATGTGGTTTTATGGCTCATGTTGAATAGAAGGATTCTTTCAGTGGAGGAACCTGGGTATATGCCTAGTTTAAAATAGCTCCTTATAGTTTTTAGGCATCAAGTTATTTAGAGTTGTTCTACAATTCTGATATAGACCCAGCAGGTGTTTGTGACAGAGGACTTGTACCCTCCAGTGTGCTCTATCTAGACCCTTTCACTAGCAGCTTCTTTTGAATGGAAAATGATCTCTGCATTTCTTCACACTCAAGCATAAAGGAGCTTGAGTTTCTTTGCTTTTGCTGAATCACAATACTGCAATTTTGTCTCAAAAAAAAAAAAACTTCTGGCAAACTATCCTCTACTATACTTTGGAAATGGTTCCAAATATATTGTTATTACAATTCCTATGATTTTTTTTTTTTAACTTTAATGTTTAAAAAAACAGCCAAGCAAACAAAAAACCTCCAAGATTTAAGCATTTTTCCTCTTCATCTAGGTTTGAATATATGCAATGGGAACTTATGCTTTGGTAAAAACACCTAGGCCTGTAATTAACTGAAAATGATGAGCTGCACTATTAAAGTAGCCTTGAGTGTTCCCATGATTTCTCTCTCGCCCCTGGTCTGTGCAGAGGCAGCTGTTTGTTTAGGTGCATGATGCACTGCTAGGTTAGGGACCAGGCAAGTCTTTGCCACATCACAGCAATTAGAGATAGTTACAATCCAAAATGTGGTAAAGATGTTAAATTCTGTTTTATACTCTCTGGCACAAAAAAAAAAAAAAAAAAAAAAAAGGCTAAAACTTGAGAAGGATTTTCCATCTGTCTGCTGTCAGTCCTCTCTGTGAAGCATTATTCCTCCATTGACTGGTTTTATACATACTGATGTTAATTTTTCACAAGAACTATTTGGACTGTATATAAAATAAAACAGAGATGTAGTCAGAGATGTAGTTGTCAGAGATGTAGTTGTAGTCAGAGATGTAGTTGTAGAATGGATGTCTTTAATTTCTTAACTTAGCCTGTTTAAGAAGCAGTACATTGGAGGCACAACTATAGTGGCTTCAGCTGCTTTTTCTGAGACCTTGAGACCTGTGTAACCCCTGTTGTTGCTCTAAAGGTTAGGTTGGTATTTTTTGCTTCTGTTATGGCCACCCATTTCAGATGCAGTGTAGACTTCATTTACTTCTATACTGTATTTCTTTTGAGCTTTCTTTTCTCAACACAGAGGTGCAGTTTTCCCAATTTCCAATATTTGGATGGCTAAGTCTTACATTTTCCAGGTGTTTTACCCTTCTGGCACTAGTCTAAACATGATTAACAAAGTTTATTAGGCAGATTTAAGTCATATCTGTCACTGAAACAAAAATCCAAACATACTCATTCCATAAAAGCTAATAAGAACTGTCCTCAGTTTGAAATGTACTGCTTATCTAAACAGAGTATGAATAGAAAACTTTCTGCCCACATTGTATAAACGTTCTTTTAATTTTCTTCGTAGACTTACATATATGTGTGTGTGTATGTATACTGTGCATATGAATATATATAAAGAATGAAAAAAAAAATATAAAAAAATACATACCTGTATTTTTCCATACTTTGTCGAAGTCCAGTTTTGTCCTTGCTTTCACCAAAAATCCAGTCTCCTCCTTGTAAATGAAAGTCTCCCTTCTGGCTGGCCTTAGCATGAGAAGAAAAAAAAAAAAAAAAACCATTTTGCATTTTTGACTTAAAACGAGTTCCTCTATACTGAAGTGTTCCACAGAATGGGCACCACTTTTCTTCTCTGTTCTACAGAGCTTAAAAAAAGCCCTGGGGGAACAAGGTACATAATGAGTAACCTGACTAGGCAGTGTCTAACTGGTTTTAAAATCTGTAATTTCCTTGGCTTGTGGGAACTGAAGCTCGCTGGTTAGATCAAGGTCGTTCTCTTGGCTGGAAACCTGTCTGTTACTGAGCTTTGCAGTTTGGTCAGTTGAGATGAAATTAGTCTCTGTAGTAACATAAAAGTTGGGCATTATAAATTGTCTAACCTAGTCATCTAAATTTCTTTTAATTCAGGCCATCTGTCTCCTGTTTTGCACTGAGAGGTCCTGGGCAGCACGTGTAGATGCCTTATCTTTGGACTTTTGATTAATCTTACCTATAATGTGTAATGAATGTTCACAAATACCAGCACATCTAAAATGAAACAATCTGTGGAAGAGATCTTAGCTTTTTCAGTCACTGTTTAAGCATTTTTGTTATCTCTTGAAGAGGAATAAAGACATCAAAAGTTTGTGTTCTCCCTTTCCTTGCAGTTTGGCTATGAGGCATCTTTTAAATTAAGCTGCAAGTTGCTTGCTCTTTAATGCAAAATC
This sequence comes from Nothocercus julius, assembly GCA_013398735.1. Classification (NCBI taxonomy): domain Eukaryota; kingdom Metazoa; phylum Chordata; class Aves; order Tinamiformes; family Tinamidae; genus Nothocercus; species Nothocercus julius. Next base: position 1,625,370 of record VZSV01000090.1, read on the forward strand.
CTCTATTGATTTCTATAATCAGTCTGTGACTTGTTAAGCATTTACAAATCTCTGTTTCCTTGCCTTCAGTAACTCCATTTGGTTCAGATAGACCTAGAGCATACTCTTCCTAGCAAGCTCTCTAGTAGAAAAAGCATTAGAAAAAAAATCAGTGAGAAAAGTAGGGGGCAGAATCTTTAAAAAGTGCAGGTGGTTAAAGCAGGTGTTGAAAAATTGTGCACTTTCAGCCAAATACAGGAAACAGGTCAACGGGAAGCTTTTAATTGTATTAATTAAAAAACAGAAACTTGTGGTGCTTCGCTATAAAAAAGGAAGAAAATTGCGTATCAGATCCAGTTCCTCAGCGTCACTCTGAGTAGGCTAAAGAATAATTGTGCACTAGCCTCTGTGTACACCTCTCTTTGTTATGTTTTGTGTGTTTGGGGGGATTTTTGTTTTTAAACCAGTGTCATTTTCAGCCATTTAATAAGGCTTTTAAGAAATATATAAAGCCGTGAGGAGCCTTCCTGTGTGGAAGTTCAGTTAGTGACTCAGCAATTCAGATGCACAAGCCTTCAGAAGGAAAAATGGAAAAAATTATGCTTTTTTTTTTTTTTTTTTTTAGGTTTGCCTTTGTTTTAATTAATCTAGATAAGGAACACAAAGGCTCAGTTAGAGCTGTGAGTTGTAATGCAGTGGAGTCTTACAGAGCTATGACCAATTAAATCTGAAGGTGGAAGGACAAATGAATTCTCTCTCAAAGAAGTTCATTCTAGATGTAGATCACTTCTACAAGTTGATCTTAGTGTTCATATTATCTCACAGCAAAGATTTCAACAGTTGTTTCCTTAGTATTGGTTCTATAAAACAACCTTGGCTGGAAGCAAAAGAGGATTTTTCCTACTCGAACTGCTCACCCCTGAAACTGGAATGCATGTCTTTACAATTTTGAACTAGATATGAATTTATATTATTAGATTTAAATCACATCTAATATGATTTTTAAATGATCATGAATTGAAGTATGACTGTGGGGGGGCACTGTGAGCTTTGACTGAATTGCATGAAATCAAGATCTAATGTGCTTTAATGTATCTTCTCAGTGTGAAATTCTAAAATGTGCTTGTGGTGTGGTTTTCCTAACTGTGGCCTTTTTTTTTTTTTTTAAACTCAGTATCATGAACCTCTTTAAAAAAAAAAAAAAAAAACGTCCCACTTAAGGGTGAGGCCTCCTAAAACTGTGATGCTATGAGAAGTCTCTTTGTTCTGCCCTGTCCTGACATCTGTTTAGCTCTTAAGAGGTTATATTAATCTAACAAAATCTGGGGGTTAAATTAATTTAACAAAAGACAGGAAGCTGACTCTTCTCTGGGGAACAGGGAGGTAGTCGGCGTTTTAAAATCCCCGGCGGTGCACTGTTATCATAATCATTAATGAATCACTGAAATGGCACGCTAATCATTACTATGATGTTTCAGTGTTATTTGTTACAGTACCATTATTCAAAAATACCAGTGGTAGCGGATGGGCTGGTATTTCCAGCCTACCAATTGTTCTGCTATAGGTCTGCCATGATAGAGGTGGGATGAGTCCAGGAAAGTTTTAGTCTTATGGAAGCTCACAGTGGTGTTAGTCTTAAAATAGCTTATTTTTTACTCTCTATGTGGTTCATAGGCCAGAACTCCACCAGATTTTTTGTAAGCTCTCTGTGTTATCCCCAGGTTACTCACAGCCTTGTTCCCAAAACAGGCACAGGCATATGGATAGGTATGTCTTTTGAAATGCTCTGGATTGTGCCCGTAATAAAGATGGAAAACTATTGAAGTTCAATGTGATTTGGCAGAAATAATTGATTCCTGAAAGTGGAGAGAAGATCCAAGCTAGAAAGTGTGTAGAAGAAACTCTGCCTATCATGCAGAATACTTTTTCCTAAAGGAGCTATGGCGTTGTGACTTTCTTTTTAAGTAAATTTTCTTCAGAGACGTCTCTATTTTGTCATTCCTCATCACCAAGTTCCTGTGTAGCAGGATACTTTTTTTAGCACCTTTTTGAATATTTGCTACTCTAGTAACAATCCTTCACAAGAAGGAATTAGAACTAAGTCACAAAACAAAGAGGAGAGTAAGTTTTGAGGAGTGTTCCTGGTGCATTGTCTGAATCTTGCATTATTTCCAGATTTTACAAAATTATCCTGGTCCTGTTAGTATCTTGTAAGGGATAGTTCAGATAGTGAATGTACTTGAGGCCTATGGGAAAGATTTAATGTTGGATTAGGATATGTATTTTTTTTTTAATACAGTTCTAGGTCCAGCTGGACCTAATCTGTGACTTTAGAATTAATATTACTATATTTTTAAGATGGTTGCTAAGTGATGTTTTTCTGTCAGACTGCTAGCTGTTAAAGCAGAGAACACAACTAAAAAAATCTATATGAAGAATGTATTTTCCAAACTGAAAAAAAAAGTTATTTTTTTCTTCACGATAGTTTCACCATTACACTTTCAAATTTATAATGCTGAAGTGTATGTGTAGGCATCTGTTTTCTTTTTATTTTTCCTCCTTTTTTTGTAAGTAATTTCCATGCTGAAGTGCTGACTAAATAGAAGCTTCATTCAGCTTGTTCAAGATTTATATAAATAGCAGATTGCTGCCTATTCTTGTTCAAAAAGCAAAGACAAAATAACTAATTAAGATGGTAAAAACTGTGTATGAAGATTATACCAATCCTGTGTTTATTCCTGCAAGAGTAAAAACTGAAAAGGCCACTTGTCTGATCAGTCTTTACTGTTGCATCAGACCCTGTATTCTTATGCTGCAAATTTCTGAACAGGGCACTTTCTAAGCACTAAGTGCAGCAAACCCTGTAATTGCTCGAAACCTGTTACACTGTGGCCTTTCAGGTACACGTACTTTTTAAACCAAAACCATCCTTTCAGAGAGCCATAAGGTCTCCTCATTCTGACCTTTGAAATTGATTGCTGCTTGCGTTACTGGGCCATTCTGAAATGCAGAGGACTTGCGTTTCAGAAGTAAAAACTTAAAATGCCTGTGAACTGTGCTAGCTAATTACTCAGGGGGTAGTTGTAAGACATGGTGTACATGCAGTGGTAGTACACGATGTAATTTACAGTTCAGTGCTATCACAAATATAGTGGTGGTTTTACTTGCTTTGTTGTTATAACCTTTTACTTATGCGTGCTGGAAAGTATCACAGCCAGCACGGTCTAGAAAGAATTAATAGCTATTCTTGTTAAGTTTAACTGTGTAGAAACAGTGTAGCCCAAACAAGGGAGCCTTAGCCCAGTGTGTCTGTCCTCAATTAGCTTTGCTGATAGGATGGATTTTCAAATATATGAAGCTGTAGAACTTTTTACACTGTAAATGTTTTGACTTTAATAGGTAAATATATAGTATTGAGTCACTAGCAAAGCTGTTGGAAAAGCAGGTAGTGTTCCTCAGCTTCTGGGCTTGGAGATGATCTGCAGAATACAAACATAGTGTTGAGGGGGAGCCAGCAGTGATGGCTGGTCAACTGAGAGGAGTCTGTTTTCTTCTTTATACCAAAGATAAGCTCATACAGATTGATAAATATGTAGTTCCAAGCACCTTCAAGAATTTAAACTTCAGGAATAAGTTGGTATGCATCTGTTGATCATGTTATAGCTATACCTTGTGCATATAACTCTCGTCATGCTGCATAGTTGGGATTTTTTTCTTTGTTCTTGCTAACCAGTGTATCACTTGCCTTTTTATGTTTATTAACACCTTAAAATTGTTTGAGAAGTAGTGGTAAGTGGAGCAGGAAAACAGCGCCCAGACTGTGCTCGGTCGGGTTGCAGCAGGGAGACGGGTGCGATCACTGATTCCCCCCTGCTGCCTTTGCCTTGCCTTTGCAAATTCCGGGCATGCACAGGTATCTGCTGCAGGTGTTTAAGGCTGCCGGTTTGGGAAAACGTAAGATTCATTGCACTTGGATTGCTCAGACCTGATTGAAAAGGATGAACTTTATATCTCCAGCTTGTCCTGCCTGAAGATTGGCTGGCTGAGCTATTTCAGTGACACAGAAGAGCTCCCTCAAATAGTGAGGGAGGTATTTTGATCTGGATAATGGTAGATTAGTCAGTCAAGAGGTATCTTAATATGGTTCAAAAATGTGCAATCAATGTTTGTTTTTGATGAGAGAAGAAAACGAGGCCTGTCCTCGCTCACACAGTAGTCTGTGTAGTGCCTCAAGAGCTAAATTTAGCCCTTTGGAAGCTTTCAAGTGGCCCTATTGCTTGTATTGCAGTAATGCTGCTTAGTCTAGTAGAATATTGATCTTGTGCAGAACTTTGCAGGGTTAACTGGTTTTGTTCTGGAGAGAGTTATTAATTGTCCAGAGTTAATTGCTGCTGAAATACTGTTATTTTTATTTCTATTATATGTATTAAGCTGGCTTTTTAATTTCATTACCACAGTCTCAACTAATATATCTTGATTTTTAACATGAGCAATAAAATCTAGCTTTTGTGGACAGCTTATCTTTCTTTAATTTAATAACTGCTAAGCTGAAGTCTTTTTTTCCTAAGAGATAAGAATGCAAGTATTGAATTGGACTGGGATGAGAATTAAGATACAATCTGGATTTTTTTTGGCTATAGATGTACTCTAAAATTAGGGAAAGAGCTAAATTAGAAGTGTTGTTTCTAACAAAGACATAGAATAGGGTGAAGCATGAAAGATGGAGAGGGGAGGAAGTGGTTAAACCTTTTAAATGGTTAAGGGTTTTGAGGGCCAGGAGAAGTAACTAATAGCAGGTGGTTGTATTCAGAGGCTCATGGGGTAAAACAATTTGAAAGCTATATATAGTGTTGCCTGGGGGCTTTTTTGGGACTATGGGGAAGAAGGTAGGTTCACTAGCTTGTTTTCGACTGGAATTTTATGTTCTCTCTAAATTCCTGGAATTAATGGTTTGTGGCAGCCTGGGTCTAGTTCAAACTAGTTGGTAACAACTTAGCAAAAAGAAAGTATGGAGATTTTAATTACTTTGTTTTTGCAATTTGACTTTGCAGCTGATTCTATTAGCCTCTGTACTGCGAAGTCTGAACATTTTGTTTGAGAAGATTAATCAGTTACGGTAGGATTCCTTTCCAGCTTCGTAGCTAAAGCACTTTGGAAAAGAGGGTGAATGTGGTTAGGTAGGTGCGTTTCAAAGCTGAAACTGTTGAAACCTCCCGTGCAGCTTGTGCAGTGCCCCCCAGAAAAAGGTAGCTCTGAATAGGTGGAGTGAAATGTTAGGGTCTGTTCCTGCAAAGTAGATTTGGGTTTGTTCTGACCACAGTGTGTCATTTTGGTCTGAGCAAAACAGTAACAGCAGCAACCCAAAAAAATGATAAGCATTGGAAGCAAAATTCCACCATTCTTTATTCAAGATAGCAGTAAGCACTGTTAAGAGTAAGATGATAATCAAAAGGTAGTTGATGTGCAGGTGAAAATTTCTAGCTTGGAGTTTCAAGTATCAAAAAGTGCTGGTGCTGGTAGCACTGGCATTGCATGGTCTATATTGGTGTAATTGCGGTATACTTGAGCTAAGTAGTATGTTATGTGAGGGTAAAAAGTGATCTGGAAAATTTAAGAATGTACTTAAATTTTATCACAATTTATTCTTACTGGCTGGTCAGAATTTATTTGTACACTTCACGTCTTAAATGATGTGCATGGATTTCCTGTGTCCTTTAAAACAAAAAGAAACAAAAGCCCTCCATCTGTAGACATTTTATTTGTGATCAAGTTTTATAACATCTTTTTGAAACTAGATAGCAGGAAAGGGGTTGTGAGACTTGAGCAGAGCAAGAGGTGTTACAAAATACAGCTCTGCCGATGCACCGATGGTGGGAAATGGGCAATGGTGAAATTTGAAAATCACCTTAACGTACCTTACGCTAAGCTCACAGCAAGAGAGCAGCAGATGACAGTGCCAGTGGTAGCAGAGTGTGGTTGTCAGCAGGGAGGCGGGTGCAATATGTTGCGTTATCCTGGGGCTGCCTAAGTGGAAAGTGCCGATCTGCGTCCTGCTAGGTAGGAAGAGAAGTTAGTCAATTACAGGGATATTTAGGGAGCTCCATGAGCTGAAGAGGAGAAAAACCTGCAGCCTTTCCTACTTCTTTTCCTCATCTCCCCAAGTATAAAATTAGTGCCAGCAAATCCTGTTCTGAACAGCTCTGTTTCCCCATTGCCCTTTACCAGGGCACGAGTGCAGCTGGGTGATGTTCTTACGCACAGCCTTAAAACAGGCAGAAACCCGGGATGGGGACTCGGCAGCACAGGGAGGCGGGGACATGCAGGAAGTAAAGTCCTCCTCCTCATCCTCGCTGCCTCCTCTTCCTCCTCCTCCTCACAGGTAGCTGGGCAGGCAGAAAGGACCAGCCTTTCCTCTTGCTTGCATCTATTCTCACTCTTCAGAGCCTGCGAGTGGCCAAAGTGGATATTAAACTTGACTCTCTGCAGCCTCATGTACTGGGCTTGGAGAAGTACAGGGGGTCTCAAAGAGCAAACAATGCTCCCCTCTAGCCTTGATGTCTGCTTCCCTTCGGCTGTGCGTTAAGGCAGCCGGGTAGCAGCTTCCCTTTGGAAACGAGCACCCAGGTTGTTTTGGTGCATGTGTCTCTTTTCCTGATGGATTTCACAAAGAGAGAGATTTGTCCCGTCTTTGTAATTGTTAATTCCCACTGTTGTTGCTGCACGCACAAGGATTGTGCTAAAGAGGTATGTATGAATTTCATGGTATGGGGTAAGTGTGTAAAGGCTTTGGGAGATGGATCAGAATTCCTGACACCCAAAACTGCTCAACTGGTCAGACTTGGCATAAACTGGCTGTTCAGCTTGCAAACATGGCTGTACTTTTCAGTAAGTTCTCTAAAAACATAGATTGAAATTCTGAACAGCCAGGCTGCAGCGTGTTCCTGCTGTTTCCTATGTGTGATGATGATGATCTCCTCACTTTTCTCTCAGTTTAGCTCTGCTAAGGAAGAGTGTATGCCACTTTCTGTGTCTTTTACTCTAGTTTGCTGTGGTGTCAAAGTCACTTAACGCTGATTGTAATTCTCTTGTAAAGCAAATAATATCTGTAATATCTTCTGCATTGAGATGAGATGATGCAGCATTGATCCTGATGATCTAACTAATGCAAAATATTACATGTTTTTTACATAAAAGTTTTTCAGAGGTATCCTTGATAGCCTTTACTTTTGGAAAATGCTTACTAGTATTTTCAAGAGTACCTACATATGTTTTGAATGGATCGTATAACTGTTCAGAAATTATGTTAAATTTGGGGACAAGATTTTTTAATTTACTACAATATGATAAAAATCACAGATTTTTATCAGATGTAAGATTTGTCATACAAAATCTGTGCTTATGCTTAAGAGGACTGCAAGATCAGTATTTAGTTTATTCCTTGGGGTTGTTGCACTTTCTGGTATCCGTATATAAAACCCTATTCTAAAGTTACGGATGTTCTCACAACGTGTCAATGTTCAGGAGTTGTTATTTTTACGGCAGCGCTGTGGTCAGAAGCAGCAGTTCTGCCCTGCTCGGCACTTGGGCTCGCGCTGTCCCCGTGTCAGCCCGAGAACCAGCTCGGCTTTGCAGTGAACCGCAAGGCAGAACTCCATCCCACTGCAAGCTGCTGCGGCCTCTTTGTTCTGTTTTTCTTTTCAGTTTGCTAAGTAGCAAAATGTGGTTCATTTTGCAGCTGTATAAATGCTTGTGCTGGCAAACGGGAGAACATGGCATGAGCGTGGGAATGGGTGGTGGACGACAGAAGTCCATTGCTTTCAGCAGCAGCCTCAGTTTTTTGCTATTCATAGTTTCAGAAAAATCTGGTTTTCTTATGCGTCTGTGTTACGTCTTTTCTGTGCAAGAGCTCATCTTTTCTTTCCCTCCTCTAGTAAATTCAGAAAGAAATGCTAACATAATTGAAGATTTTAGTTCTCTTTGAACTGCCACTGGGGAATGGGACCACTTGATCTGAAGACTGGAGTTGTCCTGTGGTTCTTCCAAGTGGTTTTGGGGTGCAAAGGGAAAACGGGGACAGGCATACAAGAATGTGACTATTTTGCAGTAACTGTATTTAAAGTGTTTGAAGCAGGAAATACTGAGTAGGCTGGTATGTCCTTGAGGGTCTTTGGGTTTCTAAACCAATGAAAGTATGTTTGGCTGCACAGCTCATGTGAGCTCTTAAGGACATGACAAGGTCATTTGGATCACACAAGGCCTCCTTGGGTTTCTCTGTGATGGCAAGGTTAAGCTGTATAGTCAGGTCTGAGTCAAAAAGAGTTCATTGATTTCTAAAGTGCTATCACTGATACCTGGATGAAATGTTTTAGTGTATAAAATAGTCTTATCTCTGTCATGGGGTATACAAAACAGTTCAACACTATCACTAGCATTTGAAGATGGGGAAAAAAAATGCGTTTTATTTACTTTTTCTTTAAAGGTGGTGATATATAAGTGATCTGACCTTCAACGTAAGGGACCTTGGACCTGTGCTGTAGAGAAGGCTCAGACAGCCCTTCCTCTGGGCTGTGGAACTACCTGAGAAATGGATGTAGCTGTTTGTAGCCCATCCCATATTGATTTTAGGCTCTAGTGTGAAGATTTATTTATTTATTTATTTTCTTCTGAGGAACAGCTAGGATAATGGAAATTTTTTAAAAATTGAACTCCTGGTTTGGAGTTCACAAAACAGCTTACTATAGGACAAAGCCGTTGTGGCAGGGCCTAAATGTTTCTGAACAGATAGATGATTTATTCATTATATTCATGATATTATTCAGGCTAGGGGATACATAAGCTAGCAGCCTAGATCATTGATTCTAAAATCTCTTCTTAGCGTCTCCTTTTCAGACTTGTTGATGTTTTTAAGCTCGTGCTTTCTTCTTTCTACAGGAAGCTTGTGTTGCTCGTGTTCTGGCTTCCTTGTATTAGTATTTTTCTGTACCAGTTGTCTTAATGCTTATCTTAGCTTTTCTATTTTTCTGAAATAAGATTGTATCAGGGATTTCATATCTGCTTTTACTGTCTCAGTGTAAACAAACACATGGAGGCTGTTGCTATGTCTGGGGCTCTAGTTAAACTTTAGACTTGTCTGGCAAATTTAGGCACAATAAATAATATAATTTCTACAAAAGTTATTTTTACTGTATAGAGAGTGTTCCCTCTCTTGAGGAGGAATTTAGACACCTATAGAAAGATCTGTCTATGCATATATGAGCCTGCACTTCTGGGCCCTTTTTAAGCTTAGTCACCTTTTATTATGGCCATCACTGTGACTCACCTTTACTATGTAAGCAGAGACAAATGCAACAGTAATTCAATTCAAGCAGTAAATGTTAAAACCAGGTATGTAAACCATCTCTTGTAATAGAGTGTAGGGCTTTTTGAAGTCTTGCTGGAAAGCTGGAGATTTATGACATGACCTGGTTAGTGTATTTAAGCTCACTCACACAAACTTTGGTCTGGTGTCTTATCAGCTGAGGCATTGATCTCCGAAAGTCTTCTGTTCACTGAAGCTTTTAAAAGCATTAAGCTAATATTCATTGAAAGGCTGTGTTTCAGGGCTTATTCTTGTCACAACGCACCCTTCAGTTCTGTGATCTCTATTGCCAGAATTGCATAAGATCGTATTCTAGTGCAAATGAACGGATAATCCAGAATGCAGTTTTAAGATTAGGAGCTTTTTATCAAATGATACCTATGTACTTCACTTTCTGTCCTCCCCTGCCTTTCTTTTTAGTTTCAGATGTGCACACACCACCTTTGTAAAACATGACCATAAGGAGTACTGTTGTTCACTAACAGACTGAACTCTTGTGCTCACCCCATGTTGTTTTGGCAACTCTTGAAGTCCTGGTGCCCCTGGCAGAGTGGGATACAGAGCATCCTAGGCAGTGAAAGCGTGAAGCCATCTCGCTAAGAAAAAAGTAGTATTTGAATGTAGATGGAACTCACTATCACAGTTAAATAAAGGTCTGTAGCTGCTGCACAGGGTCTAGTTTGGAGACTCTCAGCCTTTTCCATTTCAGGACTGCCTCTAGGAGGCAAAACGTCTTGGCTATGAGGGTGACAGAGTGCTGCCACAGGTTGCCCGGAGAGGTTATAGAGTCTCCTTCCTTGGAGATACTCAAAAGCTGCCTGGACACAACCCTGGGCAACGTGCTTTAGGTGACTCAGCTTGTGCAGGGGGTTGGGCTAGATCTCCAGAGGTCCCTTCCAACCTCAACCATTCGATGGTCCTGTGTATGAAAGATCATGATGTCTTGATGTCCCTGCTTGATGGGAAGTGTTACTGGCTTGTACAGTGAGAGCAGTACTGTGTGGTCAGGGCACAAATCATATTGCTAGTGCAACTGCTACACTTACTCTGTGTTTCTGTATCTAAGATTCTGTGATATTTTTGTTTGTTTGTTTTGTTCTTGTTTAATTATCATTCACCAGTGACGCAGGATCATATGTATCAAGTATGTGCGATAATGAGCACTCTACGCTAGTACTACAGGCTTGTAGTTACTGGATTCAGGTGATACAAATGACCAGTTTGTTTGGTCTGAAAACTAGGGCTCTTTAGATAAGGTTATTTAAACATGGTGGCTCCAGCCATTCTCAATCTGCTCTTTTAAAGGTTTGACTGTAGATGCTGAGTCAAGTGAAATCAAGAGCCAATGTGCACAACTGCCCCAAAATGGAGGTTTTGGTTATGAGGAAGTCATGGTGGTTTTGGCTCTCTGCCTGCCAGGTTTTGTAGAATTTCCAACTGGCCAGTACTTGTGGTCTGTTTAGTTGACTGGTATGAGCAGCTGATATTGCTGTAAGAAGGATTTATAATTAGGTTTTGTTTCCTCTGCCCATAATGGCTTTATCATGCGTTGGAGAAGGGATTACCTTGTGTTGTTGAAGGGCTTTTGAAAAGGACTGTGTTACAAAGTTCACTTTTTATTGAACTCGCAGCAGCAATCACAGTGTGGTTTGCATTTAGTTGGTCTTCTGGCACGGGTGAAGATATAAGAAAGTGTGTGTGGTGGGTTTTGGATTGCTGGGATTCCTTTTTTTTTTTTTTTATGATCCAATTAGATACTATCTTCTGCCTAATTTCATTTCCTGTAAAATGAATCTTTGTCCAAATTACTTCATATAATGGTATGCTGGAAACATTAGAGGAAGCAACCAAATCCTTTAAAAACTGTTAGATTAATTATGCACATATTGTGCGTTACTATTACACAGGAAACACTTCCCTTCTCAGTCTGGTCTGTGCATGCTCCTCTAACCAACAGTCCTTCCAGAGGAACTTAACGGTGGTCTTGGTATAACTCAGTACCCAATTGCCAGAGCCTTTTGTCATGGAAGTCTCGTTAAGAAGCAAGGGAAAAAGGGCCAATTTCTAAAAGTCATGAACAGACATCTCGACAGTAAGGTTGGGGTCACATTTCTTTAGTTTGTACTAGTAAGGAGTTCAGGACAGTGATTTATGGAGAAGTGGTAGTTCTGTAAGTAAATTTTTGCACAATCACAACTTAAACCAAGCAGGCTCTCCTGGTTTTATGTTGTTACTTGTATGTTGCAGGGTGTCAAGCCAGCCAGCTTTGATAAAGTAGCAATTCCTGAAGTGAAGGAGATTATTGAGGGATGCATTCGGCAAAACAAAGGCGAAAGGTGAGTTCTTCTCAGTACCCACTAATTTTGTAACTGTTATGATTAACTTGATATGTTAACATATGATTATGTTTTGACAAAAGTTGATTCTTTGGTAAGTTCTTGCTTGATACTCGTGTTAGAGGGTTCTTTGTAAACGCTGGCAGGAAAAGTGCTAATGTTATAGCAACCATCGTTATCAGTTTGTTCAGGAAAGACACCATTCTTAGTACAACTGTGAGCTAGACAGTATAACAGTGATGGCACCCCTTCCAGGTTCCAGATTTTTGGATTATTTGTTGGACTCCTCATTCTTCTCTGCTTGCTCGTCCTTCCTCGCCCCATCTGTTTGATTCTCTTGGCGTGTGATGGCTGATCACTTTGTGGACTCTGTTCTGACTTTTCTCTGTTCATATTTATTCCCAGTTTCTGTGGGATGATTTCTGCTTGAAGTACTTAACTTACAGATTTTCTGTAATATTGTAACTGTTGATTCATTTTTAATTTTTTTTTTTTTTTTCTGCGTTGCCACAGTTGTTGCTTACTGAAGGTCTGTTCTAGGAATGCTTCAGCCTTCTGCCTTTCTGTAGCACTCCCGTCCTCCTGTCTGGCCTTCTGTCCGGAGCTATTTTTCAGTCAGTTTGTGGACAAGCTAATTTTGTGGCTGCACATTGCTCCTTGCCATTGAGACTACTGCTGTTACACTGTGCATGTCTGAGTGTAGATTGTCTTTTAATTTTGTTGGTTAAGTAACTGGTAACCTTTACGCTTGCAAATCTGTACAGCTAGTATGACTGCAAGTCAAGCCTTGTCAGCTCTTTAGTACAGAGTGGTGGCTTTCCGCTAGTTAGGTCTCATACCTTAATTTGTAGAGGATGCTCCTGCATAGGGATGTAATGGAAAACAGTGCTTCTGGAGCTGCATTAAAGCCTAGAGCTCCTAACTGTGGCCACCGTTAGAACTTAAGTGCAAAGAATCATGAAATGAAAACTGATTCTCAATATGCCTTTTTCAGCTACTTGAGCTTTTCTGAAGCTTGTTATTGCCAAGCTCAGTTCCCAATGTCAGAAGAAATATGTTGCATCGCAAAGTCAGGACAAAACTTCTGATTACATCAAACAGAACAAGATGAAGTGATTCAAAAGCAATACAAAATCTAAAGGGAAAGATCTGATGCTTAACCAGTGCTGAATTAACTAGATGAGATTTTTGGATTCTATCTTAAAATATTTAATTTAATCTGTTTAGAGTACTCTACTGATCTGGGCAGGAAAGGTTACTTACTGGATCTTAATCTTCAACAAAACCAAAATCAGTCAATGATGTTCCTTCATATTTTATCAAAACCTAATAACTCTGTGTGCTTTCTACACTCTTTCTCCATATGCTAGATATGCTATTAAGGATCTTTTGAATCATGCTTTCTTCCAAGAAGAGACCGGAGTACGGGTAGAACTAGCAGAGGAAGATGACGGAGAAAAAATTGCCATTAAGCTCTGGCTGCGAATTGAAGACATCAAAAAACTCAAGGGCAAATATAAAGATAACGAAGCAATAGAGTTTTCTTTTGACTTGGAGAGAGACGTCCCAGAGGATGTAGCACAGGAAATGGTAAGTGGTGGCCTTACAAAGCACTGAAGATGCTGTCATTCTCTGATACCGAAATGTGGCCTGGCAGCCTCTGTATTTGCTGTTTCCTTACTGTCTTGAAGTAAAAGCTCTTTAGAGCTTTAGAATGAGCTTTAGAGGTTTAGAATGAGAAGTTAGTGCAAGAGAGTGATGGGCTGTATTGTAGCACTACAGCAGTGAGCATTTTTGACTGTGAATTCTGAGTGTATCTTCCTTCAGGTGGAATCTGGCTATGTCTGCGAGGGCGATCACAAGACAATGGCAAAAGCTATCAAGGACAGGGTGTCTTTGATTAAGCGAAAGCGAGAGCAGCGTCAATTGGTGCGAGAAGAGCAGGAGAAGAAGCTGCAGGAAGAAAGTAGTCAAAAGCAACAGCTGGAGCAGCAGCCACCATCAAGCACTTCCCATGCAAGCTCAAAGCATCCCCAGTCTATCACTGGTACTACTTCTGTCCCCACTACTTCAGCTTCAGTTTCTACACAAGTGGAGCCTGAAGAACCAGAAGCTGATCAACACCAACAGCTGCAGTTCCAGCAACCCAGTATATCTGTTCTTTGTAAGTGTGTCAGGTGGTTTATTTCTGTATCTTTCTTGTGCACATAGTGTTTTCCTGCTCAAGAAGTCTTTAAACTCCTGGTGGGTAGAGTAATAAATATCTGAAGATAGTGCTGACTCCTGAAGAAAGTTAGCATACTAGAAGACATGGCAAAATAAGATGCATTTCTGTGCCTTAGCTGAGCCAAATTATGGCACAGTCCACAGTGTAGCGTCTTAACACAGAATTGGTTTTCTGCATTTTAAGTTAATACACTTAATTAACCGGGGCACCTGAAGTGTGAACAAATGTCCTAGTTTTTGCTGCCCTGCTATTAAGGATAGTAACTTCTGAACCTCTAGGCCGTTACCTCCATTTACACCTGTGCGGTTAGAGCCATCAGAAACACCTATTTGCTCGTTAAATTTGTTTCAGGTAGTGGTTAGATTGACACAAAGAGTTTGGCTTGTCATTCAGTTTCTGAAAAACTCTTTATTTCCTGTTTTGCTGACCGTACATAGCAAGATAACCCTTGCTTGCCTTGGATTAAGAGAAGGCATATTAGTAAAGCATTATTATACTGAGGAAGAAAAGATTCTTATGTTTTCACACCAGCCTAAATATTATAAGAAATAAAAGGGTGATAATGCTGACATGGCCTGACATAAACACAGTCTAGCCTATGGTTCATTATAAGATCTTTAAATCGTGAATCCAGAGTTCAGTTTTTGAAATGTGGATTTTTATCTTTAATATCTGCAGCTGATGGGACAGTTGACAGTGGCCAGGGGTCATCTGTTTATACCGAATCATGTGTGAGCAGTCAACAGACTGTGTCCTATGGCTCCCAACATGAGCAGTCAATTTCAACAGCTGCAGTCCCGGGATATGCAGCTTCAGTGGGCCAAGTGCAGTCACAACAGCATGGAGGATATCAGCCACCTGCAGTGGTAAGCCAGAATTTACAGCATCACAAACACTTGGAAGTATTTTATTTTGCATTTCTCTTGAAAGGCGAGAGGAAAATCTGACAGCCAACCTTCACTGTTTTGCATGCAATACAAGTTGTGCACGGGAACAGTAAATGGGGTATTTTTCCAATGGGGCTAAGGCTTGTAAAAACATGCAAGGCACATTTGCCTCTAAGGCATAAGTTTTTATTTGATCTTGAGCATGCGTTGAGGCAAAATTGATGGGTTAATAGGTTAGTAGTTTCTTTTGACCGTTGTCACATTGTGAGGATAAGGTTGTGTCATGAAAATGAGCGTTTAATCTCAATTAGAAAGATGCCGTGAGCTACTTTGTGCGTGTATGTTAAGTTATCAGGGATCAAGTTGTTGGGTTGATTTGAAGAAGGGATCTGAGTAATTTAATATGCTGTATAAGTGTGAAACTGCTATAAATGTTCTGTGAGGCTTTGATTGCAGACACTGCAGGTAAGATTTTTAACTGTTATAGAATGCTGCATGTGAGAACTCCAGACTGAAAAAAACCCACATCCTTGTCCCCACTTTTATTTTTAGCTTGTGTTGATTTGCTCATCAGTTGCCATGCATATTACTTTACCCTGGAAAGTCTGCATTGGGCACAAAATACCTTTCCTAGTATGTTCGTTTGTGTTGCCCCCCCTCGCCCTTTTTTTTTTTTTTTTTT
>VZSV01000090.1:1640870-1666435 GCA_013398735.1 Nothocercus julius
GTATGTTTTAGAACCCAGTTTGAGAGTACGCAGAAATCTACTTCAACTCTAGAGTAGAACTTCTGCTCCTGTTGTATTGTCTTCAGTGGTTCCCTTGTCTTTTCTTTTCTTTTTTTTTTTTCTTTTTTTTTTAAATAAATAAAAAGTCTAAACCAGAGGTAGACAGGTTATTCTATAATGTAGTAAAACCATATGGGAGAAGCAACACTTCTAAGACTTAAGGGTCCTCACTTTTTTTTTTTCTTCCTTTTTGTACCTGTGGTTGTAAACTTTATTGAAGTCATTGGTGGTATTAGCTTTTTGAAAAAGATTTTGATTGCACTCACAAGCAAAGCCTCTCCATCCATTCCTAAGACATTTAACCTGAAGCTTTGTGATACTGCTGCTCCTTGATCAAATGAGTTTTTAAGCCCTCTAAACAAGCTCTGGCTCTGGGTACACTGTGTTTTGGTGTGTGGGATCTTGGACCAGAAGCCATTCCACTGTCTTGGGATGGCCAGCTTCCAGGTTGAAAGACCATAATCTTTTGAGAGAGGATGAGAGAATAAGCACATAACAGATGTGTAGCCAAGCTGCCTAGTACACTAGTAAAATGTGCTCGTGCTCTGTGGTGACGACAGCGGTTCCAGAAGGTTGACAGGATGGAGTAGATCACTGCAGCAACTACCAACAGGATGACAAGTCAAAATGTTTTTGACACCTGGAGAAATAGCCTTAAAAAGGAGTAGAATGCAGTTCAATAAGGACAAGTGCAAAGTTCACTCTTAAACAGGAATGATCAGCTACACGAGTACAGGATAAACAACAACTTGATTAGGCAGCCATTCTGCCAAAAAAAGTCAGGGATTACACTGGACCACAAGCTGGACATGGTCAAAAACATCATGCTATTGTGAAAAAAGCAAACATGCTATATAAAGTAATTCTTCTACTCTGCCTGGCCATTGGTAAGTCTATTCTGGGCACCCTGCTTGAGGAAAGATCAGAGTGAATTGGAAGAGAATTTGGAGGAGAGCAATAAAGTCACAGGAATCTAGAAAATACAGTTTACGTGGGAAGACTGAAAGAATTAAGTCTGTTGAAGGAGAGAGAAAGCTTTAATTATGTAAAGGCTGCTGGAAAAGAAAGAGTAATCTGATCCCCACGTCCTTGTCAAAGAAGATAGGAAATAATGGGCCTAAATTGCAGCAGAAAATACTGCTTGGGATAGGTTTTTTTTTTTTTTTTTATTGTTGTTGTAAGTAACAGGGATAGTTAAGCACTGCGTTCTCCATTTCTGGAGATGTCTCTGAAAAGGCTAGGCAAACTAGTCAAGAATGCCATGTGTAACTAGGCTTGCCTTGGGACAGGGTTAAGATGAAAGATAAAGTATTTAGTCTTTTGAAGTCCCTTTTGTCCCCGTCTCAGAAGATTTTGAGCAGTGTAGCAATATTTATCAGACGCCTTAAATCACAAATTTCTACTGGACTTCTGAATTATTTTTCCTGCAGGTTTGTACTGAATTTCAATTTTGTAAAGAAATTGTGCAGAAATATCTGCAGGAAGCTTATACCTCTCTAAAATTTCATCTTTCCATTCACTTTCATTTTAAAAGCAATTCAGATTCTTCCAGATGGTTGGATTTGGACCTGTTGTCTTCTGTGTTGTGGCAAGATTACAGAATCTTGGTGCTTTTATTGGCTCAGCATCTGGAAAATACTTTTCCGAAAGACTGATTTTAGTGCACTTTCCAAATAATGAAACAACATTTTTCTGCAGTTCATGTTGCAGAATCTGTAATACGCAAATTTGTATGGTGATGCTTTAGATGACTAGAGAGGCAGCTGTATCTAGTTAGTCCAGTTAACACGGGCAGGGGCCAAGAGAGAGACCAGTGAGGCAATATGTATAAACACAAAGTCACCTAAGCAAGCAGGGAGGTTGGAAAGCTTAGTCAGTAAGTGATTGGGATTTTTTCATTTGTCAAACTACCAAATGCTGCGTATGTCCTATCAGTGGCACCAGGGCAGATAGTCTCTCCTGTCTTTTGTGCCCTCAGTATAACTTCGGTAAGGGCCCTAGGAAACCTTCCTCAGTGCTCAGTAATCTTAAGGCAAATTTGAGTCCTCCAAGGTGCATATATCTCGTTCCCTGTGTATGTTGACATTCATTCAGCATTTTCATATCTTCTTGCATACATAGTAGTTAGTACTGGGCCTATCATTGTGTGTCTGCATTTCTTTTCTATCATTACAGTTTTGCTGGTTTTGTTTTTCATTTTTTTGAAGTGTTCAATTCTTAACTTTTGTTTTCCTCCTTAGCCTCAACGTGGTCGTAGCATGTCAGTTTGTGTCCCCCACCTTCCTGCTCTTCCCTCTATGTCCTGCATCCCTCTCAGTGCTCCTTCCACCCCACCACCAGCGCTGTCTGCACCTCTTTCTCCTTTCTACCTTCGGACTGTCCCTGAAGAAACCTTTGCAGAAAAGCTTTCTAAAGCCCTGGAAAGTGTCCTGCCCATGCACTCTGCCTCTCCACGCAAGCACCGACGCTCCAGCCTGCCCTCCCTCTCTGTCAGTCCTGTATGTGTTGCCATTTGCCTCCTGGCACAGTAAGATAAGTTATCATTAAATACATCCTCGGCTTTGGGCATTTTTAAAATGGCAAAATGAAAATTTGATTCTCTGTCCTGTATAACAAAGCTGCTAGAACCTTGATCTTTTGTGAGAAGTGGTCAACCGCTCTTTGGTAATGTTTGATTTAGAATTTTAGGCTAGTATAAATTGGTCAACAGTATTGCAGAAGGGAAGACTAGTTCTTACTCTTTCTTTATTTTCAACTTATGTGCAAGAAATGAATGTTAATTGGGCAGGAAACACCAGCTTTTAAAGCTCAACTGCTGCAGCTGGTTACCCTAAAAGCTTTGGCCAGCTGTGATTGTGGTAATAAAAATTTGTAATTTGAAAACTTATTTGGGGTTTTGTGTAAGTTTTAATGGGAAATACTGCTTTAACTTCTTCATGGGAGGAAGCCATAATGTCATGTTTTTCTTTATTTCTGGGGTAACTACTTGCAGGTCAGGTACAGGATGACTAAAAGAAGGACAAAAGGTGATCCTTTTCAATAATTGGTTTTGTCCTTCAATTTATATAATAAAAGCTTTGAGGTAAATTTTCTCTGTATTTGAAAAACACAGAGCCACTTTTTGGACCATAGGAAAATTTCTTCATTCGGTAGGACCATTTTATTAGTATTGTTCAATATGGAAATTTGCTGCTGCTTTTCTGAAAAGGGGTGGGAGAGAAACAGAGCAACCTAATGGAAACAGCAACTTGAAAAAGACATAGATAGCACCGGTCTTGACAGTGCACCTGTTGCAGACTTCTACAGTTTTTTGTTTTGGGGATCTATAGTACGTTATCTCTCAGCCTACTGTAGTACACCTCAGCATCCTGCAGGCAGAGTGTTTTTTTGTTGTTTTTTTTTTTGTTTTTGTTTTTAAAAAAGGGAACAACTACAGAATTTGCACAGTATTCTTCACGTGAAAGTTTTTTACGGCTCTTAACAAAGATGAGCCTCATGGAACATGGTGCCTCGGATGGAGTGGAATTGCCTAAGGACTCTTTTATTAATAATCCTGTGAATGTTTTACCATCAAGGCAAAAGAAAAAGAACAATTTATCATCTCAGTGAATGCTGAAAAAAAAAAAAAACTGTGTGAAAAGCAATGGTCAAAATTTGCCAAAATGATCAAAGGGGGTGACCCTTGGGGAGTTTTTGTTGCTTGCTTGTTTTTTGTAGGTTGAAATTATTCAGCCTTGTCTTAAAGGGTCACTAATTAGCTCTCTGGGTATCAGATGGTACACAGGCTCCTGGTGGGACAACAGTACTGTGTTTTTTACATTAGATAATTTTAAGATTTCATGTCATTCTTGACTTGTAAATGTAAAATAGGGGCTCTGTGTTTGTGCTGCTAGCAAGTTCTGAACTCTAACATTTCACATGCAGCACTAACTTTAGGGATTTGATTGGACTACAAGCGCTGATACTAATGGATAACCTATGGTAATATATCCCATTTCATTGTCAGGAGCATAACTGTGGGGGTTTTTTTGTTTGTTTTTTTGTGAGTGATTGGGGTTGGACTGGAAAAGCGGCGATAACACAAGCAAATATTTCCATTTGTAGCTGTGCCTGCCACGGATGTATTTAATGGATATTTAGAACACATCTAACTTTCCTAAGTACTGTATGTTTTTGACCATGAATTTAGTAGCCATTCTATAAAGTTACTTCACAGAACTGCCTAGTGAACTATGCATGTTAATGTGCTTTCACTTTTAATGTATGAATTACTTGTCTTGTTCATGTCAATACAGCCTCAGCATCCGCGTGGGGGAACACCAACGTTCCCAGATTCACAGATATTTTTCCCAACTGTTCATGAACGGCCGGTGTCTTTCTCACCACCGCCTATGTGCCCTCCGAAGGTGGCAGTTGCTCAGCGCCGCAAGAGCACCTCATTTTTGGAAGCCCAGACTTGCCACTTCCAGCCAGTGCTGAAGACTGGCCAGAGTTTAGTCCCACCTGGTGGTAGTCCCACCAACTGGACACCAGAGGCACTGGTTATGCTGGGCACGACTACAGCTCATAGAGTCACTGGAGAGCCGCTGCATGTGCAAGTCAATCCTGTGTTTGAGCCAGCTCCTGTACACAGTGACTGTAGATCTGGACCAGCACCTCCAGAGGATGCTCGCTACCGAATGCATCCGGAAGCCGTGTATTTGGTGGGCATGCACTATCCGTCACAGGAGCAGTATGATCAAGTAGCTTATAGCTCTCCAGCGCCTGAACAGCACTTGAAGCAGGTCTCTGAGTCGAAGCACGCGCAAGGGGGTCCTCCACAGAGCTCGGTGTTCGACTTTCAGTCTGGGCAAACGTACCTGGCAAGGCACGTCCAGAACCTGAGACTGGATTCTGGGATGGCTCCTCTTTCTCCATTATCCAGTGTTTCAGCTCCTCTGAGTGCAGAGCCCGCTCAGATGACGTTCCACCAGGTGTTCGTGCCGCACTCGGCGCCGGCTGTGCTCTCGCACAGCGGGGATGGCAGGACGAGCTGCGTCTTTGAGTTCCACGTGCACACGCCGAGCTCGGCTCCCGCAGAAGGCGGGGGCTTAACCCCGCGGGTCTACAGAGGTCGCCGGTGCTCTGTGGAGAGCAGCCAAGAGGAAAGCGCGCAAGGCGTAGGGTTGCATGGTCGGCTTCAGCCTGTGACAGAGGAGCAGTGTAACTATCTTGGTCCTGAGGTAGCAGGTCCCAGAGGGGGCTCTGCCAGGCAGAGCTGGCCAGAAGGAAGCCCAGAATACTCCAGCGATTCCTCACAGCTGACTTCCTCTGACACTGGCGATTTCCAGTCTCCTCCTCCTACGGGAGGCTCATCTTCTGCTTTTGGTTCAGACTTCTCCTTGCCTGTTGTTCAGCTGCCTCAGAAGGTATTGCAGGAGTCCCAGCTCTTCATCTGCTTCCCTCAGGGAGCCTCCAGTCAGCAGGCCTTGTCCACCTCGCTTCCATCGGGACCACCTACCCTCTATCCTCAGGTTATAGGAGCAAAGCCTTCCAGATTTTCTGTGCTTTCTATATGGGGAACCTTGCTTCATGTGGTTCTAAATCGTAGCGCTCATGGGGGTCTCTCAGTCGGCAGCATTACTAGGGTGGCTTTAACTTAAAGGGCTGTCATGAAGTAATAAAGCAGTGGCAACTGCTTGCTCTGTTTTCAGCCTCAGTTGAAATGTTGGAAGAGCTGGTGTGTTAAGGGGAGCAAAGGGTGAGCGTTTCTCCTTGGGCTAGTTACCGCTTTGGAAACAGGGAGCTGTCATACAAAATTGGCCATTGACCTGTGAGTGAAATGAAGTGCATCTTCCACTGTGTTTGAAGCGGTAGTGATAGCAGAACCTATTTTGTATGATTTTTTTCCTGCTCTGTAGCCATTTAAAGAGAATGTGTTATTTGAAGTTGAATGTCAATATGAATAACGATTTGTTGGACAACGCTGGGGGAAAGGAAGCACAGAGGAATGGGGACAATGTATGTACCCATTGCTAGATTTGGAAATGTACTTGAGGGATCATCAAAGAAACTAAAGAAGCTGTGTAGTAAACTAGTGGGACAAAGAGTCATTGTTAACAGGTATTGCCTTCCTTTTAAGCTAGGAATATGGTGTCCCTTAAAAAAGCAAAATTTGCAGCAGAAGGTATAAGCGTACATGGTATTTTCACTTGCAGTAGTCAGTGTGGTATCCTTCAGCAGGTGTACACGTATACCTTGTGTCTGCGGTTGTATTCCAAAAAACTTCCTCACAAGGTGATATTTGTTTTGTGTGAAAAGAGGTTTACTTTAAGCACATCTCTCTGTAACCTCCTTCTTCGGTTGTTCTTGAAATTAAGGGTGCTCTGACATTTTAGCTATTAGAGTATTATCAAGTTTGTGATTTGTGTGAAGGAAATAGAGGTGAACTGTTGCTTTATTGGTGGTAAGATCAAGTGCTAAGACTTTGGAGCTTTCTCTGTGGCATAAGACAGGTCTTTTATTCCATCTCCGGTATCTGATAAGGTTGTCAAGCCCAGCTTTAAGCACTAATCTAATAGATAGTAATTTCTGTGCTTTAGGAGAACTTGTGGAGTGAAGCTACTATGCAGGAGGTTTGAAAACTGCTTGGGGATTATTTCTCCAAAAACAGCCTTGTTAACAAACTTTAGTGGGTGACTTCTGGTGGATGCAAAGCAAGTTTGGAAAATGCAATAAGGGGTAATCATTTCACAGAACATATATTTTGGGACCTCTTCTCCAGTTCATTCAAGAGTAGGATGTAAAGGTGTGAATAGAGACAGTGTGAATAGCTATTAAAGCAAAGGGACATAGAACATTTTAATCCTTCTAGCAGCAAGAGCCTCCAAAAGCTTCTAAAATAGAGTACAAAAAAAAAAAAACTTTTATGGTGCTTCACTTTCCCTGAAGTTGCTAGGGTAATAAAAAAGTCATTTTAATAAACTTTTTGCTATTAAGCTTCTGCAAACTGAGTAGCTTTGAAATTTTTCATAGATTCCTAATATTACACACACGCACCAGATATGTTTCTTACAAAGGCAATTACCAAAGCGATGCAGGCTTGGGGACCTTGTCTGTAGGTGTTTTTCTCTGTTGCCCAGTTGTGTCCCAAGATCTCCCTGACAAAATGTAATACTTGCAAAAATAATAATGAAACTTCAGAGGTCTGATCACCATTCCATTCTCTCTGCATCTTCCACATTCATTTGTAATGCCATTCACCCCCCCCCCCCCTTTTTTTTTTTTTTTAATTGTTTACTGATTCAAAATTCTGTCTTAGCTTGGACTCAGACCACAGCCTCTTCAGTATCTGATTTTTGTTGGCCTTTCAATGGTAATGAGCTGAAAATATTTTTTTAGCCTGGATTTTGACATGCCCCTCAAAGGGAGCCCATGAGTATTTTATTACTGGTCTAGAACTCTGCAGCTCTTCGATTCTCAGCATGTACAGTTTTATTTCCTTCTAATCCTCCTTCTGTACTCCCCACCTAGATGTGCTCAGTACAGATATAAATCTAATGCCTCTATTTCCAGTTATCATACCAAGGCATCTCGATCTTAAAGCGTCATCACTGGAAGAAGAAGCTGGTAGGCTGATCTGTCTAGTGTTGAGGGGCATTTGGGTTACAAAGAACTGGTTGTTTTGAAAGACTTAAAACTAAGTTTGATGCTTTTCCAGATTGCTCTGCTTTGCTCTGGTTTTTGTAGTGGAATTTGGCCAAAATGACTGCTTGTCCAGAAGGACAGCTAGAAACTTTCTTCAGCCAAATTGTTCCAGCCAGAAACACTTTTAACTGCCGTCTGTGGTAACTATTGATTCGTTTAAGCTCATTCTTTTTCTTTTTGTCTTCCTCTAGACACAAGTGCAAGGCCAGTCAGCCTCAAGCAGTGTATCAGTGCCATCCCAGCCTACCCAACACACTCAGCAGGTAAGATCGTAAATCTTAAACCGGGGTTAAAATACTTTCCGTATAGAATTCTGATGACTTTTCAAGAACCATCCCCTTCCCCAGCCCCCCATCATCAACCCAGTAGTTTTGGATATCAGAAAAGGAATCCTATGAGGAATTTAAAAGGAAAGTTATGAGACTAACTGCACTCAATTTTTGACATTTATTGCGATCATGTTAAATATTAGTTCTCATATATCCTTTTCCCACATGAATTTGCAGCAGAGGTCCCATTGAAGGAGAGGCACATAAGGATTTGCAAATTACTGTCTAGACAGGCAGACTTCATTTGTATAATTTCTTGTGATTTGAAATACTTTCTGCTTGAACATCCTCCCTTTGTACAATCTGCAGCCTTGCAGCAGGGTTCTTATTTCAATTGTGAAAGCAAGATTTGGTACTGGTAATAAACTTGTGTTGTGCTTTATAAACTTCCCATTGGGAGGAGGAAAAAAACTTCCGTCTCTTCCCTGCTACAGAATGTGCAGCAGCCAGCCTCTTCCCAGCAGACTGGACAGTACCAGCTGCAGCAGCCATCAGTTTCTACTGGCGCTACTCCCACACAAACGGTCTCTCAAACTCAGACTTCACAGGTTATGCCAATGCCTCAGGCACCAGCTGGGACACAGGTAAACAATATTCTTCTTTCTAGCAAAATATATGTATATATTTTTTTCTCTTAACAGCTGGAAAGTCCAATACGCTGCTATTTTCACTTTCGTCTTCTTTTCTAACGGTTCCAAAGCATTCATCCAGATAGTAGTATTCTTAGCATACTACAACTGCCAGTTTTGCTGGAAACTGATATGTATTGGAAGCCATTTCTTTAACATGTGGCAGTCATGAATTATTTAACTTGAGGAGGGAATTGCATTTCTGTGCACAAAGATCTTTAAATAGGCAAAATATTTTGAGATGTAGATGAAGAGTACTATGAATGTATTTTTGGGAACTTGTCGTTTCTCTCCTTCCCGTAAAATGTACATCTTCTCCACCATTATGTGTGTAAAACATGTTCACTTAGGTAGTAAGCCATAACGACTGCCTTCTCCACTCTGTCAACTCTCTTATTCAACTCTTCTCCTTTACTCCCTGATCAAGAAGCTTCTGTTACTGTCTATTATTCGTTTTGGCCCATATCTCAGTCTTGAACATGTGAGCCATGATTTTGTGTTTTTTGAATTATTGTTTTGTTGCTTGTCCATCTAAACTGCCTCTCCAGTTGCTTCATTTGCTGGCTTCGATTGACATATCCCCTGCCATTCTCTGAATGCTGGCACAGTGGCTTTTCATTCTGCATTACTTTAGTCCACATTCCCAAAGTAGACAGACTTGTTGAGAGATTTGCACTTCTTCCCCGTAAGAAGGCAGGCTTGGCACTGGGGACAGAGTTGAGAGCAATTGGGTTCTGTTTAAGCGCATGTCAGTGCTTCAGGATATTCAGAGACTGCCCTGTTCCCTCCATGGGGTGAGTTTCAAGAGTGTGTTGGGTTCTTCCGGGGAAGTACTGCAATGTGAGGACCTTTGGGAACTCTCACTGACTTCCCAGCCACTTGCCATCTGTGCTCCCCCCTTGCACTTTAGCTGAGTGCTATAGCTTGAATAATTCTTTCTTCGACTAATGCGTAAAAATCCTGCTTTCTGCAACCCTGCTTCCTAAAAAACAAAAATCTATCTCTATTTTCTTTACCTCCCCAGCTTCCTGTTTCCCAACCAGTGTCGATCATCCAAGGCGAGCCTCAATTACCTGTTGCAGCACCTTCTCTCCCTCAGCCTTCAGTTGCCCCACCAGTCCCTGTCGGCTCTCATTTTCTACCCATGGGACAGCCCTTGACAACTTCCATGCTCCCCCAGTTCTCAGTCTCTCAGTTGCCCATAGCAGCTCCTCATGTGTCAGTGGCTCAGCCAGGTTTCCAGTCACTGCCCAATTCCATGGCAGCCGGCATGAATCAGCCCCTGCTCACGCTGGCAACATCTGCTGCGGCAGCGGCTGTCCCCGTAGGACCGACTGTTGTCCCTAGCCAGCTCCCCACGCTGATGCAGCCTGTGGCTCAGCTGCCCAGCCAGGTTCTCCCGCAGCTCCTGCAGCCAGCTGTCCAGTCCGTGGGATTGCCAGCCAGCATTGGACAAGCTGCTGAAGCTTCACTTCCTGCTGGAGATGCTCTTTACCAGGTATTGTTGCAAGCCAGCAGAGCTCTTCTCCCCATTTTTCACCTGTTCCTCTATGGTACCAGACCTGAACTGTGTGCCCTGGCCAGCTCGCTCCTCGTAGAAGAGCCACTGAGCCGCAGAGATGTGTTCTGTTTTGGGACAAAGGGCTATAAAATAAAGTCTTTGGACTCCCTGTTATTTTAAGTTTTTTTTTTTAGTTGACATTGAAATCTATCTAAGATGGCAAATGTTGCTGCAGGACTGTAGTCATCCACTGTGTGTGGAAGTTGCATGTCCAAGAGATCCGTCAACCTGGAAAAGGGCAGAGAGCTGAAACATTCTGATTATGATTTTAAAAATGAGGGCTGTGTTTTGGAAAGAGTATGTGGCAACATATTCAGCAACCTCAGTATTTCATTCCTAGTCTGGAAGGAGGGAGGGAATGTGAATTTTGTAGCAGTAAGCCAGACTGCATGGATCTTGAACATGATGAAGTAAGTACCTGATGCTAGTCATGAAATGCTAGAGTGGTGGGCAAGGACTGCTTCAGCTGCCTTCTGCAATAACTGTGAATATGACAAGCTGAACAGGACAAAGATGGTGACTCAGCACGTGATTGTCCTCTTAGAAGGAAAATCATATAGATGTAGACATATATGTGCCGGGATTATGCAACACTGTAGAGTAGGAGCTGTGCGTAGGAATGTCGCCTGGTTCCTGCACTCATCACCACAGGACAGAAAGACCACAGGGGAGGGTTCTTCTTCATATTAGTCTGGAGAATCAGCAGCAGTTGTATAACCTGTTCTGTGCGGTTACTGTTCAGCTTAAATTCTTCAAGATCTTTTACATCTCAGATCTTAACCTATTAAGTCAGGTAGGCAACAGGGGAGATGTGGAATTCCTTTGCTGAAGACTTGACACCTCTGGGTGGGAATTTGCTGGTTCAAGCATGGTGGCTCGTAAGCTGAGCTTTGCGATGTGAGCAGTCTGCTCTGCAAAAGGGATCTTTGGATGTGCTTGAACAGAACAGAAGGGAAGTGGCTGGAAAGTGCCCCTGGAATTGTGTGGGGCTTTTGTCCCCCTGTTACTTTTGGTTTCTTATTTCGCACTGACACGTGCTAACTTGACTACTTCATTTCTGTTACAGGGCTTCCCAGCTCGGCTGCCGCCACAATACTCAGGGGACTCAAATGTTGCACCCTCCTCTGCTGTGGCCTCTGTTTGCATTCCTTCTGCCGTGCTCTCCCCTCCCTTACCCACAGATGCCATGGCTCAGCCAGGCTACCTTGCTGCTGTTGTGCAGCCCTACGTGGAGCAGAACGTTTTAGTTCCTGTGGGTGGCCTAGGAGGGCAGGTGCAGATGCCGCCGCCGCCTACAGTGAGTTTAGCGCAACAGGCCTCATCTGCCTCCTCCCAGCAGGTAGCTTTGGAGGTAAGTGCTGCATGTTGGATGTAAGGTAACAAAACGCTCGAGATGTCTGTGTTGCACAGCAGTGTTTGTGTGGGGAACTGACCCCTTCCCTGCTTGTCTTCAGATGGATGTTAATGTTTCAAATGACCTTTTTCTTACAGCAGAATGTCTTGCCAATGTGGGGACCTTGTTGTCACTGGCTGTTCTGTTGGGAAGTGAGTGTGCCTCCTGCAGGCAAAAACCTGTTAACACTTCACTTCTTGCTAGTGCTATAGATCCTTTCTTTTTTTTTTTGCCCCCCCATATCAAAGACAAAGTGCAGCTGATAGCCTCTCGTTATACCCATTTCCTGCAGCATTGTTATTGCTGGGGAGAAACTTGAGTCGTCTTTGTTCTGCATTGGCCTGGCTCTTGCACATTCTGTTAGTAAGATTTCTGACTGCATGGCAAACTGTAGTGACATGAAGCAATAAATAGGAATGGCTGGCTTCTCCCCATCTCCTGCCCCTTCCCTCCCCAAGGTAATAATTTGCTTCACTGCAGTTTGTTTTAGAGTCTTTTGTAAATTTGAGCCATCTAAATTCCAGCTCTTTAAAGTTCTAGAGAGGTTGCTTTACAGCTGACTTGGGAAGAAAACTTGAAGCCTATTTGGTGACTCAGAAAAGAACAGGATTTTCAGGGGGTTCTTGATGTATATTTCTACCACAGGGTACTCAGGGAGTCTCACAGACTGCTGCTTCAGAGTCTCTGCCATCAACACAGCCTGCTCAGTCTACTCCTTTGGCTTCCTCTATGGATAGGTAAGCATTATTTTATTTCACTTAATTCGTTTTGACATGCTAAATTACTCTTTCCTGGATGATCTTTCTCCCTAGACATCTTTTTTCACTGAAGATTTTTTTGAGCATGTGAATAAATAAAGTTCCTAGAGGAAGAACAGGCTTAAAGAGCTGGAGAAAGCTATGTTTTGTAGCAGAATATGGAGAAAGTAAATATTCATGTATAGTGATCTAGTGTAAAATCTTCTGTATTTAGTATGTCAGATCTCCAGAGATGTTTCTTTTTTTGTACTTCTGCTATCACAAAGTTCAAAACCTGAGTAACATGTTCAGAAGTGTTCAGAAGAAAAAAGTGTTCTGAGGATACACGGTTTAGTATCTTAAAATAGATAGATAAATAATTGCTATTGCAATTATTATCTGAGCAACCCTATATGTTGAAAGGATTCTTCTCATGCTCTACTGTTAACAGGCACCCACTGCTATCCTGAAGAGAAGGGTAGGATAAATGGTATTGTTGTTGCTAGTATGCTGGGCTGGGTACTAACTTAAAGCTGTTTTTATTTTTAGTGCACATTCTGATGTTGCTTCAGGGATGAGTGATGGCAATGAGAATGTTCCAGCTTCTAGCGGAAGGCACGAAGGGAGGACCACCAAACGCCACATGCGGAGGTCTGTCCGCAGCCGCTCTCGCCATGAGAAGACTGCTAGGCCAAAACTGAGAATTCTCAATGTGAGTATGTTTTATTTCAGTGGCAGCATGGTGCAGGTGATGCTTTTCTTGAGCTTCAAAAGCAGATTTCTCTTGAAGAACATGTGCCTTTTGTGGGCTTGTTTCATAAGCTGCTGTTCTGTACCACCTCTTGTGTGCACATAAGCTATTTCTTCTGCTTCTGAAGTTAATGTTGCAGAAGTCATCTATTAAGAGTTTTGTAGAGTATTACAGATGGCAAAATTAGTTTGCTTAGTCACTAGTGATTCTACAGACAATTCCATATTATTTGCCTTCTTATTCACAAAGTATGTCTAGTGACATAAATTTAGACGGAAAAATTTGATCAATGGCGATAATTTCAGCAATGTCTTTTGCATATTTTCTGAAATACTGGGGCAACATCCTTAGCATCTTGCCTCTACAAAAACTAGGAGGGAGAAATGGAACTTCTAAAGAAAAGTGTAGACAAGGTGAGCTTGAAGGCTTGAGTGATTGGTACCTGCTCAAAAGGATGCTGCAGTACAATGCACCAGAAAATAGGCCAGGAAAGGAAAATGTGGTGTTCTTGGAGCTGCACTTTTGATTTATCTCAGTGAGCTTTAAGACACAAATTTTGTATTCTCATGTTTTCGTTTGGATTTTTTTTGTTTGTTCTGCTGTGCTTTAGGTTTCAAATAAAGGTGATCGGGTAGTGGAATGCCAGCTAGAGACACACAATCGGAAAATGGTTACTTTCAAATTTGATTTGGATGGTGACAACCCTGAGGAAATAGCTTCTATTATGGTAAGATATTTTGGGGCTGAAGGACTAAATCCAGTCTTAGTCATAGTAGTGATATTAGTAATATAAGTAATTACTAATTATGTAGTAGTGTAAGTATGTACTAGTGTAAGTATGTAAGCAGAGTAGAAGTTCTTCGCAAAAGAAATAGTTGCATTACAGTTCACATGAAGACTTGTGTCTGTTTTTACCACAGTACTTCAGTTTTAGCAAATAAGCCTGCTTTTGTTTTCAAAGAAGCCTGCTTTTCTTTGTTTGCAGTATAACTTTTGGAAAAATTAGAAACAACTTTCTGGAAGCACCAGGTTAAACAAATTCTGTTTGCTTTTTAGACCAAAATATTGCTGAATCTTAAAAAACAAAGCAAAACAAAAAAGGTGAAAATGAAAAACACAAATGAAGTGAACTTTGCATCCAAACTGCGGTTGCCTAGGTTGAAAGCCTACAATATAATTTAGACCAACCAAGTCTGGAGTTTCCTGTGCATTGATTTCTTGTCGAATATTGAAGAAACTTTTGACTGTAAGATTTTCTGGTAGACTGTAAGACTTTTCCCCCTTTTCAATGAGGAGATTATTAGCCGTATCCCATATGGATCACAGGTTTGGGAACTGCTCAGCTTAAAGCTTAGACCACTAAATAACTGGTAAAGAACTGTATGTCGCAGGGTGTGATGTAAGCATACTTCTTCAGGCTCGTTTCCTCCAACACTGGCAGCAATACCTACTTTTTATACCAAAACAAAGTATTGAAAGCAGATAGGCTGAATGCTTTTCTTGTCTCTGTGTAGGGAACGTAGTGCTTGGCGTTTTTATACATCACCAAAACTGAGGAGTTAGTGATGTGAAACATGCTTAGAAGAAGAGCTCTACGTAGCATTGAATGAGAATGGCACATCCTGTAATATGCAATCTTCACATTTTTATATTAACTATAATTTTCCTTAAATATGACTGTTAATATGATACATGAGAAGTAAGTTGCTAATTTTCAATTTCCCTGCGACAAACAGGGTTTCTGAGGTGAGTTTGATGGAAGGAGAAAAAAAAAAAAAAAAAGTGAGATTGAGTGTTGTTCCACAGCAAAGAATAAACCAGGGCAGCCATTTCTGTTTTGGAAATAATTTAAAAACAATTGTTCCTCTTCAAGGGGTCACCAGCTTTAGTTTTGTGCGTACGAATGGTAGAGGGAAGATGAATAATAACACTGAAAGTAAACAACACTTACTGAATTAATATTCAGTATATAGCTTTGAAAAAAAGATGCAGAAAGTAATTGCTGCTTTGTTCTCTTTTCCAGGTGCAGAATGAGTTTATTTTAGCAACTGAGCGAGACTCATTTGTAGAACAGGTACGAGAGATTATTGAGAAGGCAGATGAAATGCTGAGTGAGGATGTAAGTGTGGAGCCAGAAGGTGATCAGGGTTTGGAGAGTATGCGGACGAAAGATGATGGCTACTTTCCAGGGTCACAGGTATGGAAAACAAACAAACAAAAAACCTTCAAAACAGATTGCTGTAGCTATCTACATTTTCCAGTTGGGGCAGTAAGGTTTTGTGAGTAGACATAGCTAGAAAATGACACTTTCTTTCACATAAAAAAAAAAAAAAAAAAGAGGAGGAAAAAAAAAACGAACAAAACCAAAACAAAAAAAACCCCACACAACCAGAGAAGGCTTCAAATCAGAATGAAAACCTAAAGTTCATTTAGGAAGCTAAGTAATAGAGGCCCATACTTTTTGACATGTTCTGACACTTCCTAAGCTGCTGAAGCTCCTGCTAGTCTGCTAGGAAGGGAGTCTGAAAGCTGAAGTGCTGGCGCTTCTTGGGTTGGAGCTTTCTGGGGGGGAAGCAGGACACTAAAACTGCCAGCTTTGTGATGCTTTCTGAACACCTGAGAGACTGAGCTCAGACCCTTTCCACAGTGAAGCTACTCAGAGTTTGGTAGGCTAGGTTAGGACATGCAGGCTTTGAAATTGATTGCTGGGAATAAGGAGGGGTGACATTTCTGGAGTCTCTGTATTATTTCCACCCAGAACTACTCTGCAACATCCGTTTATTTGTTGGATGTTTAAGGAAATCTGTTGGACTGACAGTTAGAAAAGGATATTTGGATCAATTTGAGGATTGCTAAACTGAGAAGCTGCAAAAGCACAGTACTTAATAAAAGCACTGTAGCTGTCATTTAGCTGGGCAGAATTCCACTAGTTTGATAATGGTACTTGGGTCTGTGGTACTGCTTACCCTAAATACCCCCATTTCAGTAAGCTAGCATTTTAGGAACTATCTTGTGGGGTTGTGTTTCAGAATAGAACTTTAAATTTTATCTTACTTTACAGAAATTAGAGTTCAAACAGCCAGATCCTACATCTTCCATGCCACAAAGAACAGGTAAGTCTCTTGTGATTTTTTCTTTTTCCCCACCAGTTTCTTTTCTCAGCAGATGGGTGCAGCCACGTTTTTATTTTGTATGTTGGAGTGCACATTCCATATTGCGGATTGTGTATATTGTTACAACCATGTATCATTAAATATCCAACTTCTTTCCATTTAGGGGTTCCTCCCAGCTCCTTTACCCAGGTCGTCCATTCTGCAGGAAGACGGTTTATTGTCAGCCCTGTCCCTGAGAGTCGGTTAAAAGAACAGAGCTTTTTCAGCTCCGCTATTTCTGGAGGAACAGAAACTCCAGATGTGGGTAAGTTAGCTAAAGGTCTTAAAATCTGATGAGTAATATATGTTCAGCCAAACTGTGATGATAACTAACTAAATAGACAAGTTCCTGAATACTTGAAGTACTGAAAGTAAGGACCTGGCAATGCTTTCAAGATGTGGTTATAGTTTGGGTGATATTATGTAGAAGTCTCTGAAAAGAAAGTCAGTGGGCTCTCTGCAAGACTCTTACGCCTCAATTCTAGATTTTTAATTTATAACTTTTTTGTCATTGCCTAAAGGTATAAATCTCGCAATAGAAGATCTAATAAAATGAACTTGCGCAGGTGTGTGTATTTACCTAGGGCTGACACTTTCCTGTTCTTTCAGTTGCTGCATCTCCCTTACATGGTCCTGGAATGAATCTCTCCCACTCGGCATCATCGCTGAGCTTGCAGCAGGCTTTCTCTGAGATCAGGCACGCTCAAATGACAGAAGGCCCTAGTACAGCTCCTCCAGTGTTCAACCAGACTGTACCACCGTTCCCACCTGCGCTTTCTACCATGGCAGGCAGTGGTGCTCCCTCGGCATCAGTAGCTGCTCCTTCAATATCTGTTCCTTCCACCACAGGAGTTTCTATTCCAGGTTCTGTTACTTTGCCTTCAGAAAGTGCAGCTGTTGGAGCTGCACCAAGCACAAGTGTCCCAAGCTCTATTTCTCCACCTGCAGCCTCGCAATCTGGACAGCAATCGGCTGGTGGAGTGCCTTCCAGCGTGAGTGCCCCTGCTTCCTTCCCCCTACCCACCACATCCCAGCCTGCTCAGCCACTGCCTGGAGACATGGCCCCTAGTACCAGCACACCGGCTTCTCTGGCACTGTCATCCACCCCCATTCCTGGCGTCACTGGTCCTGGTGTCATTGCACCAGCTGTGACATCTCAGTCTACTCCTCAGATTGTAAGTAGTTTGGCAGCACCACAGACATCTGTTGCCCTGTCTGTGCCTCAGAATGTGGCTTTGCAGCTTCCTCAACTTAGTAGTAGTGGCTCTGTCTCCAGTCTGGCAGAAACAACGGTTGTAAGTGCTCCACAGTCCCTCTCTGAAAGTGGGCAACCTGTAGATAAATCACAGCTCTGCAGTGCAGCTGGATTGTCTCTTCCAATCTCTGCACCTTTATCATCTTCAGTAGCAACAAGCATATGTGGATCAGCCAGCCAGGCAGTGATACATCCTTTACTCATCCCATCAGCAATTACATCAACACCTGTCCTACCCCCGATTCCAGCTGCAATGTCTACACCTGTATTGCCCCAGGTGCCCTTACCTGGTGTCTTACCACAGCCGGTTACCAACTTGCCTGCAGTACAGCAAACACTGATGCACAGTCAGCCTCAGCCAGCTCCATTACCCAACCAGCCTCATACTCACTGTCTGGAGGCTGATGCAGATGCTCAGTCTAAAGCACCCGGTATTGATGATATAAAGACCCTGGAAGAAAAGCTCCGCTCCCTCTTCAGTGAACACAGCAATGTTGGAACAGCACATCCATTGGTATCTCTGGAGACATCGCTGGTAATGGAAACTACTGTCATTCCTGGCATACCAACCACTGTCGTGGCACCAACCAAACCCCTGACATCCGTTAGCACTTGTATCCCACCGAGTAGTTTG
Source organism: Nothocercus julius (assembly GCA_013398735.1). Classification (NCBI taxonomy): domain Eukaryota; kingdom Metazoa; phylum Chordata; class Aves; order Tinamiformes; family Tinamidae; genus Nothocercus; species Nothocercus julius. Next base: position 1,659,058 of record VZSV01000090.1, read on the forward strand.
CCTCTGGGACCCACAGGATTGCCTGTGCTGACACCAGTTGCCACTCCTGGGCAAGTGATCACCCCGGTCAGCTATATTTCAGCATCAGGCAGCATTGCAACAGCAGCAGTGAAACCAGGGACCTCTCCTTCAAAGCCGCCTCTAAGTAGGGTACCGGTAAGAAATGGAACTTTTATGTCAATATTTAACTACTGTGGAAAAAGGCTCTCTTGATCAGAATCCCTTTTTAAAGCAAAATATTTATTCAGGCAGGGGTAGATTTGCTTGGTACAATATTTGAATGAAAGCTTTATCCTCTGACTGACTTATCTTGAGAAGAATTTATTCTGTCCACATTGAAAAAAATGTCTAGTTCTATATTGTGTCTGAGATACCTCTCTAGCATCAGTGTTAGTATTTTCTTCTCCTAAATTGTGAGTGACTTTTTTTTTTTTTTTTTTTCTCAAATAGAAGCTTGAAAATCTTTAAATAGCTTTTTCCTTTGTACATGATCACTAAACAGAGTCAAGGGTGGTTGGTTGTGTGTGGTTTCACAAAGTAGATGTGACAGTTTAGCTTTGTTTCCTATCATTAGTCTTGTGTTCCTTGAAGGCAAGGGTGAATCTGACTGTTCTTGAAAGTCCTCAGCTGTTTATGTGGTGCCTGGTTACTCTTTTCCTTGAGATGAGTTTGAGAGGTCTGAATACATGGAAACTTAAACATAGTTTTTGCTGTTGTTGTTTACTGAATCATACTCTTCAAACAAATGCTCTTTCATAACAAAGTGATTTGTGATATGTGGCAATAACTGAGACATTTTGTAGAAGTTGATATTTACTATTTACTCACTATCCAGAAATGTCAGGATGTGAAAATAGAATATCCATTTCTTACACTTTTTTTTTTTTTTTTTTTTAAAGACCACCTACATTTATGCATGTGAAATTATTTCTGGCCTTTTGAAAGTGCTAAGTGTAAATTAATTGAAGAGACTTCTGAAGTCCTTAGCAAACCAAACACCTTAGTACTCATTTTCCATTACTTTTGTAATATCGTTTCCAAATGTGTTGTGTTGGTCTCTCCAGACAACCTTTTAATTAACTGTTTCAGATTATTCTAATTAAGCTAATCTGTAGTATCTAGTATCTTTATTCATTAATAGTCTCATTCCCTTGCATTTTACTGATACAGTTTTCCCATACTTCCTCCATGGCTGTGTATGCTGTAGTAGTAGAAGATTTTCTCCCTGTTATATTTGAGCCAGTACTTCTTTTAGGACATGGGGATGAATGGAATTTACTCAGACTTCGTCTTTTAGGTTTTGGTTTTTGATTTTTGTAGACCAATTTTTTTTTCCTTTCTGTGTTTCTCTGCTTTGATGCATCTCCTCCAAGAAGCCCAGCCAAGTCTCTGGAGGCATCCTGCCCAGAGTGAAAATCATTGCTGCTGTATTTTTTTTTTTTTTTTTACTAGAAGCAGAATCACTAACACTTTTCCCCATGGGGAAATCTCACTGTATGCTCTGGTGTGGAGAGCAAGGCAACAACAACAACAAAAAAAATGATGATGATCAGGTTTCTAGACTTATCCCAAAATAAATAAATTAAATGTTCCAAGGTTGAGTTAGGAAGCAGAGCTCTTCATCTGTGTCCCTTGCCAACCAGACTCACATGATTCCTTTCCCAACCCTTTTTGCAAGAGTGAAGTTACAGGTGGGAAATGAATATGGTACCATTCCCTTGTGGTGACGGATATGTTTGTCTGAGACAAATCCAGAGATGATGTTGCTAAAGAATTGGAGAAATATTTTCATCAGTTTCATAAGCAGTGAGAAGGTTGCTACAAATTAAAATCATGTATTATTACACCAATACATATAACTTGTAAGATTTGGGAAGAGTAGCAGCTGCCATAGCAGTGAACTCTGAGAGTTCAGCCTTTGCTGAAAAGGAGGAACTAGAGATGGAGAGGTAAAAGGGGCCAGTGGGTAGATGGAGCAAAGAGTATGGATATTCTTGTCCATTTTTTTTCCTTCTACCCCATTGCTGTTGTAAATGATCTACCTTTCTGCAACTAATGTAAATCTTGTAAATGTAACACTTCTTGAAACTTAGACATATACTTCACTAAGGGACACTCTACAGTCCGCATTCCTATCAACAAAATAATGGAGTTGCCCAGTGTGGTATTTGTTTCCCTTTTAGACTGAGTTGAAGCTCGAAGTGGGAAATCTCTTCCATGGAGCAGAGAGGGAACACAACCCAAGAATATTGGGAAAAACCCAGACACGGAGGAATTCATTTATGTTGAAATTAAGTTGAAAGGGGGGAAAAAAAAAAAAAAAAAAAAAATTAAATAAGTAAAAAAAAAAGTAGTGCTGGTGTGGAAACTTTTGGAGCTGTTAGAAACCTGTTAACTACAAACCCAAAACCATAAATGCTTGGGTTTAAATGTGATTGCTGTTTGGGGGTTTTGGTGTATGTTGTGGGAAAACTCTCCTCTCTGAAATCTTCACTTATAAATTCTTATGTGTTTTTCTTAGCTTAAGTTTAAGTACATTTTTTCTGGTTGTTTCTGAGCTTTAAGGAGCTTAATCCTTGGGTTTTCTGGGGAGGAGAAAGGGAATTTTTTTTTTTTATGGCCAGTTTGTTTACTTAGAGATTAAATGTATTTAGACTTCTGTTATGCATTTATTTAAGCCAGGTTTTGCCTCTTAGTAGTAAGCTATATTATGAACTTACCACAGCTTACTAAGTCAATGTGTGTCAGGAGAACAGGTAACATTCATGTGTATGTTCCTGGTGCACCACAAAGCTGAGCTAACACAGCTGGACTTGGTGCCTGGTGAAACACACTGAGTCCCCGATGAAACGTTATTGGAAGAGTAGGTGGTCATGGGGGAGGTCTTCCCTGGGCACTCGTTATTGCACTTTGAACCACTAATTAAGCTGTGGTAACAGGACTGCACGCTAGAGCAGGTTCTGCTTAATGAGGGCTTGAGAAGACATTGAACCAGTTACGGTATCTGACAGTGTTTGCTGTGATAAAGGAGAAGTCAGTTTTGACCAACACTAACTCATAAAGTTGTCACTCAGTTACTGAAATCTTAGAAGCTGTGGTCGCGCCTCTAGGTTACATCTGAGAAAAGAATTGCAGGTTGTGTAAGGGGCCTCTTAATTCTTAGAACTTCCCACTTCCGTAACAATTGAAATGACTAACTGGAATGTGCTCTCTGACTTTGCTGTGAGGCTGCCATGCCTCATTCTAACCTTTCCAGTTGTCTCTCTAACCTCTTCAACGTACCTGGATGACTCCCTGCTGTTCAGTTGCATGGCACAGTCATGTTTCATGGGTGATCAACAGCACCCTTTGGGTTCAAAAAAGTGATGAATCAAAGATTGGTGTAAAAGGTTAAAAATAAGTTTGGAAACAAATGGAGACTTCCTTAGGCATGGCAGTTTCTGTTGTCAAGTTGTACTGCTTGGAACAACTTGCCAGAAACGTGTTTGGTAGCAGAATACGGGTGTAGGTCTGTTGAAAGGAGATGGAGTAGTTGCATTCCTGCACCCTTTTATAGATTGCGTATCTTGGAAGCGTAAGGGCTTTTTTGAGGAATTATTGTAGTAGTGCTTCCTGCAGACTTGAAATTATAATGCCCGAGATGCTTTGCTTCAGAACAGAGCAGCTTCTTTTAATAAGATTGTGGCCCAAATTATTATTAAAAAAAAAAAAAAAAAAAACCCTAACAGTCTTTAGTTGTAACAAAAATCCCTAAAGAGCCTATGCTAACTTTCAAAGTGAAAATCTCCTGAGGCTTCTGTGGTATGACATTACTTAGAGTAACATGGTATCTGATCCTTCTGTTGTTCCATATCTGATGGACTCGCGTTTCCTCTTCGTTATCCTTAGGTGCTACCAGTAGGTTCTGAACTTCCAGCTGGCACTCCGTCCAGTGAGCCGCTGCCACCTTTTCCAGGACCTTCACTAACTCAGGTGCTACACAACTTGGCAGATCTTATCTGCTTCTCTTCCTTTTCCTTTCAAAGAGCATGTTTCAATTAAACTCTCCATTGCATGTTATTAATGTCTTTGGTTTTTCTTTTCTTTTGACTTGAATAACCCCTTTTTTGCAGTTGTAGCAGTGACCAAAGTTCCTTAAGTACTGGAGATGTGGCTTCCCCTTTGGGTCACTGTCCCTGGTTCCTGAAGTACAGGAACAATAAATCAGGCCTCTTTATTTTTTTCTTTTAATGAATTAACTTGAAATTGAGAGGTTTTAAAAAAAAATGCAATACAGGTGAGTGTGTGTGTAAAACTTGGACCTGTTTTCTTCCTGCAATTAAAGATTATAAAAGCAAAATAATAGCTCCTTAGGAAAGCACTATATCCTGCAATTAAACCTTTGTAAAAACACAAGATTGCTGGCTCTGAGAGTTCCAGTGTTATTTTTTTTGCAATTACTAGACTCACATTTTATAGTCTTTGAGCATTTGCTAAAGTACATTTGCAGGGTACTTTGCAAAAATCAGAAGATCCTGATTTAAAATGGGAGTTGAAGCCTAACTGTGGCTTAAACTTGCTCAGTTTCTATTCCTATATGCAATAGCTAATGTGGTGTTTTATAGGTAAATAGAAAAGAGGGGGCAAAAATATAACAAAAAAAATCAACTGTAATTTAGAACTGTATTCTTTTTATGTATCTTTTAAATATTGTGCAATGAACTGTAACATGGGAATGCTATACTTTAATATGCAAAGAAAATTTGAAAAAAAATAACCAAACAAAAACCCTGAGATCCTGAGGTAGGGTTCTACTGGTGCATGCTTAAGGCTCAGAATGATTTTGTCTTATATCTAATGTTTTCTATGTACATGTAGCTTTTTAAAGGATTGACCTGTTCCATCTGTGGTTTAGGTCGCAGGGAGTAGCCTTAGAGTGCATGCTCAAAATCTACACTTGAGTTGGAATCAGTCCCTTTAAAGAAAGGACTTACTACCATGTCTTAACTATAATTTTAAAGTAATTCCAATAAAATCACAACCAGTATGAAAATTTATTCCATAAGTGACCTGATTCTTTTTTTTGTTTGTTTGTTTTTTGGTTTTCTTGACCACCAAGTATTTTAATGGAGATGGAATAACCTTGGCAAAGTTCTGTTTTTTGACATCCTGATAGTGTTCTACTAGGTTGTTTCTTAAAGTGTAGATCCTGATTTCAAGTTTCACCTGTAGAAGTGAATTTAAAAAGTAATTTAAAAGTCTCTTAAGTTTTGCAAACTTCATTTTTTGCTATTTACAATGGCATGATGTGAAAACTTTCCTGTGTGAAAGCCTTTAAATTGTCTGTAATACAAAGGAATAATTTTAGAAGATTGTAGATAATTGCAACTGTGCTAAGACAGCTTGGTTTAAAGAGCTGTCCTAGGTCACATTATGCTGCAGCCAGAAGTGTAGAAACTCAGCTGCATGGAATAGGGTGATAATCTTCAAAGATGCCATTTGAACAAGATTTCATTCCTCTCTTTGAAATGTGAGAAACACCATGACCTGGTGCCAGAGACATAGGCAGAATTGGGCAGCAGGCAACGTATAGCTGCTTTCTTGTGGGTTTTATGTTGGTTATGACAAGGATAGGCACTTTTTAAACTTTCTAGTATTTTTTTTTCTCTCAGTTGCAGTAAGCAGAAGCTCTCTCTGTAGAAGCTCTGTTTTCAGCAGTTGCTCTGGTATTCCTAGTAAATGCCATTAAAAGAGATTCTAAAATACCACAAAATAGGCAAATATGCGTAGAGTACATCCTAGATGTCAGAAGAGAAGCACTCTAGTAGTCCTAAACTATAACGTGCTGCATGGTGACCTCACCCTGTGTGTTCCTGCTGCCCAGGAACCACCTTCTTGGTCTTTGCTTGAGGATGCAAATGCAATCAGTGATGATGGCCACATGAATCAGAGTTCTTGCAAGTGGCCCCTCTGCCCCCCATTTTTTTTTTTTTTTTCCTTTTCATGGAAACCTGTTTGAACATTTTGAGAGTGAGGATCTATCAATTGCAGAATGTATTATTTAATTCTAAAAGGCAGGGATTTAGGCTTTTTATGTAAGAAGAAAGACAAATGTGAATGCATTGCTTTTGAAACTGTCACGGAAAAGAGAATGCAGCGGTATGTGGTTTCACGTGGCTTCTTACTAGCAGTTTGAATAAAAACTATACAGTCTTCTGTGAGTAATTGGGAATTGGGGGTCTCCTGCAAAAAGCAAATTATCCTGTGATGGAGCTGTGAAGTGGTGGTGTTAGCGAGCAACTTCCTTGTGTGTTTTGTTTTTTCTCTGCTGCTGGAGATGGAAGCTGCTTCAGGCCTTTCAGCCAGGTCTTTTTCTAGCAATGTTCTGTTAAAAGAAAGGAAAAACAATTTAGTGGTTGTCCTTAACTTGAGTTCTCACCACACACAAATATAGCAAAGGGATCTGGAAGCAATTGCTTAAAGCCAGTCCCTTAAGTTTTGACACTTTTTTTTAGTTATTGCTTTGAACCCGGTATTGTAGTAATTTTTTTTTTTTTTCCCCCCGAAACTCAAAGGTTTTGTAGCCACATAAATAATTTGAGCACTGTACCTCTGCAGAAAGCATCTTCCTGTTTATTATAGCTCCTCCTAAAAGGATCTGTCATATGGAAGATACTTGTCCTCTGCAGACAGCTTTCATCTCCCATTTGAATTTGGAGGCCGTAATCTGAGAGTGTGAGACAAAATAGGAAGAGATCAACCAGATGAAATCTAATCCACTCGTAAGAGCATTTGCCCCTATCACATAAATACTGTCTGGAAAATTGTTGATTTATCTTAAAAATAAACAAGCTTGCCTTCGTTATTATTCCCGTCAGTAGATAACTACACAGATGTTTCTCCTAATTTGCAGACAAAATGCAGAGTATCTCAAGACTCGTTTATGTCACACTGTTCCTCAATCTTAAATAGTTGTCCTCTGTCTATTCCATAATTTGTCTTTAAAGTCTAATTAGATTATTATATTATTTCCCAAGCTTCTTTTTTGCTACCCTTCTTCCATTAGAGAATCCTTATACTCAGATCATTTTATATCAGATCCTTCTTTTGGTTATTTGGATTAAATCTCTTTTTGTGAGCATGAGTGATGAAAACTTGTACAGTATTCTGAATTAAATCTCGTTAATTTACATTGTATGTTTTTACATTATATGAATTAACTTAGTCCACTTAACCCGGCAGAGATTTTGATTCCTGGACAGAGTCCTGCAGAAGTCTGTATCTTTTTTTTACTGTATGGGGTCAAAATTCCAACTTAATGACATATGCCAATGCTTGTTTTCTTTCATACTTTAATTATGGTTTTGGCCCTAATTCACATTTTTTTTTTTTTTTTTTT
>VZSV01000090.1:1671934-1698111 GCA_013398735.1 Nothocercus julius
ATACATACAATGTTTTTTAAGTAATTTTCTTCTGTGACTTTTTAGGCACCTTAAAGAGATCCAGGAGCTCCAGAGCCGCCAGAAGCAGGAGATTGAATCGCTCTACACGAAGCTGGGGAAGGTCCCCCCTGCAGTAATTATCCCCCCGGCTGCCCCCCTTTCAGGAAGGAGGAGACGACCCACGAAAGGAAAGAGCAGCAAGTCCAGTCGTAGCAGCTCCCAGGGAAATAAGAGCCCTCAGCTATCAGGTAAGACTTTCTCCAAGTCTTTGAGTGCCCCTATGACTTTTGCTATAGATAGCACCATGTTGGTTCTGTCTCATGCTGAGCTCTTTAAGTTATCTTTAAAGAGAGATGTTTAAAAACTTTCAAATGGCTTTTGCTAGCTTGTAGACTAAAACGTCAATGTATTAAAGTTGTGGATTTTATTTTGTAGGGCTCGGATTAGGAGGATTGGGTAATATCCTTTCCAGAAAGAAAAGTGTAAAATTAGAGCGCAGGGAATAAAACTTTGCTTTTTGGATAAGCTTTTCTTGTTTGCTCCTGGATCTGATTTTGCAGAATGGAACCAGTCTCTCTACTTGCATTCCGAGATACTTTTTTTTTTTCTCTACTGTAGTAACACTTGAGCATAGTACTGCTAGTATTCTTATACTCCAGAAATTAGAAGAAAAAAAAAAAAAAAAAAAAGGTGATAGATGTCAAAGTAGTGAATTCCTATGGAGTAGTGTTTTTATATGCATTCTAAACTGAATGAGGAAGAAGTTTCAATAGGAAAGGATCACTGGCATAATAGTTCAAATAAGCATTTTAGTTACTTGATAGTGACTTCACTCCCCATTAAATGTTCACGTCAGGCTTTTCTCTGTTCCTTCTCCTATCCACTGGGAACAATGACAAAAACGTTGGAAATGATTTAGGAAAGCTGAAGCATTAAACTTTCTTGATTCTTCCTGTAGGCAACTTGTCAGCTCAGAGTGCACCGTCGGTCTTGCCCCCTCAGCAGACTCTCCATCCTCCCGGTAGCGGGCCAGAGACGGGGCAGAACCATTTGTTACAGCCCCTCAAACCATCACCTTCTAGCGAGAACCTCTACTCTGCCTTTACCAGTGACGGTGCCCTTTCGGTACCAAGCCTTTCTGCACCAGGCCAAGGTAAGACTTTAGCTGGAATTAGTGTCAAGCTTTGCACCGGGGTTATTTTTGAGGAATGCTCAACCTGATATGATTGATTTTAACACATACTGTAAACTAGTTTGGGTGTTTGACCTGTGTTTGGAGATTAAAAAGAATGATTTTTTGCGACTAGATTTCTAGGTTCCCGCCTAAGTGAAGTGAGTTGAAGCTTTTGCTGAAGTGATGAATACATAGTGTATGAACCCCTCTCTAATGAAAGCACTTAGGAGAACACACTGATAGCAGCAGTATTCTTCTGATCTGGAAGAAAGGCATTAACTAAAAGCTGAAAGGACGAAGCAACAACAAATGAGAATGGGAAGGCAAATGTGAAGTGAGATTTAAGGAAGGGGAGGAGCAGCTTTTGTCTGAACAGATAATTGAAATGGAAGCAGATTTCAGAAGACACTGAAAGCCCTTAAGATGTCAAAACTGCTTTGGCTCTTTGTATCAGTGGAGCTTTCTAGTAATCAGAGGTAAAAGAGTCATGTTCTGCAATTGTGCATTCAAGAGTCATCTGGAAGGAAGAGGATGGAATGGTAGGAAAAAAATGCTCATCTTGCTCAAGTCATGGATTACTTGGAATTTGTTAGTATATTATTAAATAATTTCTCAAAGACTCATCTCTGATTTATTTTGAAGGGAAGGTTTTTCTGCCAGTCATTGAGGGAATGATAGGTTATGATTCCTTTACTACTTTGAATTTAGTTGTTCCAGTTTTTATCCTTTAGCAACATTTTGAAAAGTTTTTCTATTAAATTGAACTCAGTTCTAGCAAAACCACTTAATAAAATGGAGAAATACAAACAGAAAATGGAAAAAGGCTTTTAGAAGGAAATTTTTGTAGAGGTTTTTTATTATTATTTATTTATTTATTTATTTTGTAAATGAGCTGTTTCAAGTGCATTGGAGCTACTTGTGCCTCCCTGTACTTAGACTTGCACAGTAGCTTTTCTAATTGGACACTTCTGCCAGGATTTGGCCTTCCTGTGGGCAGCAACCTTACGGTTAGGTTATATGCCAGAGATGAACAGAGCAAACTTGGCCTAATGCCTAGACGTATTGGAAGGAGTCTCTTTGCTCCGTATATTGTGTCTACACGCTCCTTGGTCCACTCTGAGGCTTGTTCTTGTGTGCCATGTTAATGCATTTCACCCCTCCAACCTCGAGTTGCTAACATCCTGTAGTGGTGTTCTGTCTCTTCTCCTCTCCTTTCTCTGTTCTTCCTGTTTTGTTTTCTCACAGGCTGTGCGAAGTTTAACTGTGCATCTGAGAGAGTGACCTTCAAGCCTGGTGGCAGGAGGACCCGATTTCTGAGTACGCCCTGCTTGGCTCTTTGTGTGTAACACCTTTACTCCTTCCTTGTCTGTTTTTCGTTCTGTCTTTCCTTTTGTTGTTGTTTTTCTGCTGCTTGGATCTGACTGTTTCATGCAGCCCATTCTCATCTACCACTTTGTATTCCCTCCCATCCCATTTCCATGGCTCGGCTGAGCTGCTCTTGGCTCTTGCACCTTTAGAAGTTTGGGTTCTCGTGTTAGGTACTCTCTGTTAATAAACTCATAGTGACAAACACCAACTTCTGCAAGCTTTGGGTGGAAACCTGTGTGGCTGGTTCAGTGAAATGGCAGAACCTGGGGAGAGGTTGCAAGATGTGGGTCCAGGGGCCTTTGCTTTTGGCCCGCCTAATAATTACGCTTCGGCATGAGACTTGGAACAACGAGGAAGGTTTGTGTGTCCCAAATTACTCTTTCATTGGGGTGGTGTTGTTATAACTGATAGGGGAAAATTTTACCTTTCCGAGTAGTAAAACTACTGTGCAAGCAGGGTGAACTTTGTCATGTTGCCAACACGAATGCTGACCACAGTGCAGAGCATCGATGCCACCTGTAGACAGTTAAAACTGACCTAGGTTTATTGGCAGAAGGATAGTAAAAGATCAAAGTGCTGAGGGGTTTAAACACATCTGTAAAATATTTTCAAGAAGCCTCAAGAGATCTTTAGTTACTAATGGGCCCAGGTTTAGAAATTCCTCCTGAGACTAGGAGCAGACAAAATAATCCACCAATAGCAGTGAAGAAGGGAAAAGAGATTTTTTCAGACATCCTGTGACCCCACACAAGTTACCTTCCAGACGCTTTTAAAATTCTTTCACTTGCACTTACATTAGGCCAGATTAAAAAGAGAGCCTCAAACTTCTGATGCGATTGTCTGACGTACCGATACGCTCGAGCTGGGGCTGCTGCTGCGCTGCTTTGCGTGGGGAGAGCTGCCGCGTCTCCCGTGCTGCTTCCGCAGGCTGGGCCCTTGGAACGTCTGGCACTTGTTTTCACCCTCTGGAATGACGTGGGATTTAGAAAGCTCTAAGCGCTGTCAAGAGGCCTTTGGCTGCTGCGCTCCCCGCTGGGCCACACATCTGCAGCAGCTGCGTGGCTACCCAGGCCGCGTTTCGGCTGAGCCAGGCAGGCGCGCGGCGGCTCGCCCAGCACGGACAGCGGCAGCGCCGCCGGCTCCGTCCGCAGGGAGCGGGGGGACCCTGCTGCTGGGCTTGGCAGGGATGCCTCGCTCTGATCTCACTCGATTTGGGCGTTTAAATCCTGATGGGAATGTAATTCTCCCCTGGGCCTTCAAAGCAAGTGTGCTTAACTGGTTTCAGTTGGGAGATTAATAGGCACTAATGGCCATCTGCAATTCAAACATTTATGGTGTCTTTTTTGGAAGAAGTTAAATTCTTACCAAAACCAACCTTTAAAAATTATCTCTAGTCAGGCCTATGCCTTTCTGGGGTGGGAGTATAAAGAACAGTCATTCCATTTCTGGAACTGGCAATGAGCTGAAAAGTATGAGCATGTATCATGCACTTATAAGGCCTTGCCTGGCTGCAAATTGTGCATCATCCGGTTATAGAAGGAATCCTTTGGCATGCGTGCCTCCTGCTCGTGGCCGTGGTGGTAAGCGGAGGGGATTCCTTTTGCGAAGCTCCTTGTAGCTGTCCCAGGAAGGCAGGGGGCTCTTGCAGGGCCTCGGTGCAGCTCGGCCTGGCGCTCGCCTTGCCGTGGGCTGTCGCTTCCCAGAGCGCCGGCCCGGAGGTGCCGCCGCAGCCCGTTGCGGAGGGCGGCGACTGGAGAAGATGCTCGAGTAGAGTCAGCAGCATCGGGAAGCAGTGCAGTAACTGATGCTTTTAACTGTGCAGCTGGAGAAACAGAGCGGCACAGCTTGGCAGGGGGAGGCCGAGTGGCTCCTCTGCTCCGGGAGAGCTTGGCAACAGGCAGGAGCAAGCTGCGAAAGCACTTGGCCTGTCAAAATCTCCCTCTTTTGTGAAATATTCAGACTTTTGGAGCTGTTAAAGTGCTTTCTACTTCCGGGCAGAAGTGGAAGATGTCCTTGCTTCTTCCTTTTGTGGTAACCGGAGGCAGCAGTAACATTTGCTAGCATTCTTCGCTACAGTTTGGGAATTTTGAAGAATAAATGCAGCAAATGGAGGGGTTTCTTTTTCTGCAAGTCCAGCAGATCAATTGGTCATGCCAATCTTTTGGGATTTTCCTGGAGCGTCCCTGTAGCAACTTGGGAGAGTGCTACTGCGATCCGAGCAGAGCCCTGCGTGGCTGTGTCCTCTGTTTCTCACTGAGCTTTTCGTGCTGTTTGCTGATACTAAACATTTCTCACTGTTTCTCTTAACTTTTTAACAAATTACTCTCTCTTTGTGCTTCAGGGAAGATGGTGAAAAAAGTCTGTCCTTGCAACCAGCTCTGTAGTAATTATCTTATTTCTGTTATCTCCGATTCCTGATCGTAAAGCTTCTCATCAGCTTTTCCTGGTTGCTGAAACCTTGCCTCTCTGACTGTCTCCAGCACAGCATCTGTCTGTCTCTGTTATGCCCTCTCATGTGTGCTCCTTCGTTAGCGTGTTTAATAGCCTGGCTACTCCTCCTGCAGACTAGTGGGGGCAAGGAGCAGCTCGCCTTCGCTGTGCAGCCCTTTGCTCATTGCTAGCGGCAGTGGCCTGAGCATTAAGGGTCAATTGCTCGCTGTGACGTGCTCAGATTGTGCCTTTGAGCAGCTGCTCTGTTCACAGATCTGCCTGGGTTTGCCAGCTCTGTCACAGACCCGATTGCAGAGACTCCTTCAACATCTTAAAAGAGAAAGAGTGAGCCGCCGGAGAGCTCAAGGGTGTCTCCCAAAGCAAGAAATGCTGAGAAATGCCTGCGTGTGGTTGTAATTTAAGACCGTTTTATAGGTGTCTTTTGTCTGTTGGCTTATTGGGGGGACAAATAAGGGGGCAGGATGAAGGTATTGCAGGTAGCAGGCTGTGAAGAGAGAAGCCTGTTTCGTCTGGCACCCTTCATGTCCGAGCAGAACTGGGGACGGTTGCTGTGTCTGAGCAGGAATGTGGGGGGTTGTTTCCATTGAATGCTGCAAGTTGAAGCACTTCCCTCTCACGCTCTTCGGGACGGCAGCCTCTGCTTGTAGGGCTTTTGCTGGAGCTGGAAGGCAACATTCCTGAGGAGGCATTTTCTGAACTGACGTCATGTGGAAGCTCCAGTAATTTTATAGCTCACCTTTAACAGCAAGGGCTCATCTGCCTTTGTCTGACTGCCTGGGACCTGGGATGGGAGCTCCTGAACAAAATCACGTTTGTAGCCAGCATTCTCATTGCCTCCCACCTCCCCAAGCCTGGAGCAAATCCAGCCCTTTCCAAAACCACTCCAAAACGCTCCTGGATCCTGTTTCACATCTTCAGATGAATGCGCTCGGCTGTACTTGAGTAATCCTCTCCCCTCCGTGGCCTGAGGAAGCTCTCCAGAGCAGTGGGTCCAGGACCCCAGGTTGTAAGCTGCATCCTCCCTGGTTACAGGGGAAATGCAAAATATCAAAAGCAGATATTGGCCATCGTGAAGAGGATGAGAGAGGGAGTGCCAGTCCCTGCATGAGCCCTCACGGTGGAGCGTGATGATTACTGCTATTGACCCCTCCTCTTGGGTGCATCTGTCTGTTGCTTTTGCCTGGTTTTCTCTTAATTTCACCTGTCATATCACTGCTGTTTTTAATAAGTGTATTCCAAGCCCTTTACACATTTTGCACGCTCCAGATTGCTATAATTTCATTGCGGATTTTCCTCACGGCTCCTAGAGTGCCCCTGTTGCTCGTCACTGAGCTGCTGCTGCTGCTCCCACTGCTCAGGAACCCGCAATTCCCTCCTTCCCGCGGGGAGTGCCCGGGGCGGCCGGCCGTGCCCAGTGCTGCCGGCCGCCCTGCTTGCCGAGGGTGGCCCGGAGCTGCTCGGAGGGGCCCGTTCCTGTCCGCACTAGCAGAGGGAGGCAGCAACACTTGGCTTGATTCGTTTGTCACCCCCTCATTCACTCCTAAACACGGAATGTTCCCCCGGGATTGGAGCCCGTCCCTTGGGAGACACGTAGGCCATGATGATGGTGGCCGAGAGCCAGGGCCAGCGGGTCGGGGGGATTGCCTGGTTGGGCTGGAGACAGAGAGTGACCCTTCCTTGTTGGGCCTCTGCAGCAGAGGTGCTGGTGTCACTGCTGGGCCTTCTGGTGCTGCCCCTTTAGCCGTTTCCTTCACAAACGTCTGCCGAACGCTCAGCTGCTGCCAGATTTCCTGGCTGCAGCCCTACGAGCCCGTGAAGGGAAGCGTGGGAGTGACTTTGGGAAGCAGGTAGCGGAGGACGGGCGCTTGCGGGCCGCGCTGGGCTCGGCGCCGCGGCACCGCCCTGGCCCAGCTGTTGTGTTCAGCGGCGCTGGTGCTCACCAGGCTTGGGAAGTCTCCCTTTGTTCTGCCTGTGCCACGTCCTGCCTAAAAGGCTGTGGGCCGATGCTTGACCACAGCTTCAGCATCAGCAAATGAGGATGCTTTGCAATGCTGCTAGGAACTCAGGAAGCTCGCTTGATAAAATACAGTCTCCTCTGGCGCTGACACAGTGTCTGTCTTGGAAAAGCTCATGTGCGGGGGCAGCTCTTTGCTTGTCAGTGTGAGGGGACGGTGAGGCTGCTGAGAATGAAGCTGCTTCTAGATACTTTCTGCAGGAAAGTTTCCAGCGAGCTCTCTAGCAGAAGGGAGGCCTGCTGTTTATGTGAAGGCATTTCGTGTTATTGCAGTCAGCCCAGTGAATGGAAAAAAACTTGTAGAATGTGTTCAGGGAAGAGCTACTCTCATTTCTGCCTTCTTCTGAGCTGTTTTAGTTGTTTGCATCTGAAATGTTTGTTCTTCTGACATAGGAAATCTGAATATAATGGCCAAAAAGTGCTTTCAGAGGCAAAAAGCAAAATGTACCGCAGTGCAGGCTTCCGCTGCCAATCCTGGCTGGCTGGGGGCTGAAGCCAGTCCCATCTGGTTATCCTCAGGAACACGAGTGCGGCAGCTCTTGGAGACAGCAGCTGCTGTTTCTCGCTGTGCTTCTTTGTGTAATCCGGGGATTTTTCTCCCTTCATTCTACAAAGTAGAGATAACTTCCCATGGAGCAGCCGGCTGTGCTGCCTGTGCTGCTCCCTCCTGAGCACCAGGGTTGTCCTCCAAGGTGGAACTGGTTTGTGCTGCAGGTGGTGGCTGCTGCTGAAAAGGTGTAGGATGAGAGTGATGTGGCTGCTCTGCCGTTTGATGCTCAAATCTAATCTCCTCCTTCCTCTGCAGCGACCTGAGGGTTGCTGCTATTCCCCTGTTAAGATGACGGTTTGCAGCACTTCTTGAAAAGGAAACATACCTACACCGTTAAACTGGAAAAATGACTGTAGGAATCCTTGTACTTCCCCATTCAGTGCATCCTGGAATTCAAACATAGGATTAATGTGCATGGCATCTTAACTGGCTCTCTCTTCTTGTGCCATTACCACAGTTATTAAATTTACTAGAGCAACATTCTTTTTTATTTCTTTAATCAGAGTTGTGATTCCTGTTTCTTGCATTGTAGGGACCAGCAGCACTAACGCGGTCGGGGCTACAGTGAACAGCCAAGCAGCCCAGTCCCAGCCTCCCGCTATCGCCTCTAGCCGCAAAGGGACCTTCACAGACGACCTGCACAAGCTGGTAGATAACTGGGCCCGAGATGCCATGAACCTGTCTGGCAAGAAGGTTGGCAAAGGGCACAGCAACTACGAGGTAAGGTTGAACCGCGCGTGCCCAGGCGCTGCTGGTGTCCTTGCGCTGTGTTAGGGTGCCCAGTGCAGCTGGGGGGGTGTCCGTGTGGCCCGAACAGCTGCTCCAGAAGGAGCTGGCTTTGTCCTTCCTGTGTGGGGTTGCGGCCCCTGCTGCGGGAGGGAATGGGCTGAGCGGAGAGGAAGAAGCTCCGCGCCGCGTCCACGTGCTGGGGCATGCGGACCAAGGGGGTTGCCTGTGACGTTTAAGCACAGTTGAATAACTTCTTTGGGGGGCTGGATTTTCTTTCAGGGCCCTGGAATGGCAAGAAAATTCTCGGCGCCAGGTCAGCTCTGTATCTCTATGACATCTTCCCTGGGTGCTACGCCCATCTCTGCAGCATCAGCTACCTCTTTAGGTCCCTTCCCAAAGGCCATGTGCCCTCCGCAGCAGTACGGTTACCCAGCAGCATCTTTCGCAGCTCCGTGGAGCGGGACAGGGGGGCCAGCACAGCAGCCACTCGGCCAGTTCCAGCCCGTAGGTGCCGCATCTTTGCAGAGCTTCAACATCAGCAATTTGCAGAAATCTATCAGCAACCCCCCAGGCTCCAACCTGCGGACCACTTAGCCACGCGCGGAGCCCACGCTGGCTGGACCCTGGGGCAGGCCACGGGGAGGGAGATGGGGCCCAGTGTCAACGACTAGTGCTGCAATGAACTGGGAGCTTGCCAGACTGGGAATGACTTTCTCTTTTCCAACCATTGCTGTGAGCTCTCTGTAAAGGGAGCTTCCCCACACGCTTGCAAGGGGGAGGAGGATGATCAGCCATCCTTGCGATGGGACAGTGCTTGTGGCTGAGCGGTCCAGCTCTCGTACGGAAGGAGAGCTGTGAAGATGATGGGGTCGGTTAACGCAGCCTTGCTGTAAAATTCCTCTCTGGTTGGAGGCTGAATGCACACGTGCTGAGGTGGGAGAGGTGAATCCTAGCATGAGGCTTTAGCACGCTTCCCATCTCTCCCTGAAGAACCAAGACCAGGAGAAAAGCTGTCCAAATCCCCCTCCTCTCCCTCTCCCCAGTCAATCGTATTTGGCTCCAGAACGATGGGGCACACGAATGGACTTGCAGTGCAGCCCGTGCTTGATAGGTCATTACTGCTTTAAGTAAGATATTAACAGCTTTGACTGCAGCATTAGAGCAATTTAAATTGTTTAAAAATTTTAAAAGTTCCCTGCGGACATGTACTTACCATCAGTTTTGATGTGGAAACACTGTGATATATAAATGTTGTTGGACAACAGTAGTTTAAAAATGAGTGGAATATAGAGGGTTAAAAAAGTTAAAAAGAAAAAATGGAAAAAAAGCTAGCTATATCCTTATACTTATTGGAGACACTTTAACTTTTTCCTTTGTATTTTCATTGTATTAGATAAATAAATGTGAATGTAAAATTGTATAAATTAATGTACTTGAATACTTGTCTGTTCTCCCAGTATGCTTGCTGGATATTTTAGTGCCTTGGACTTCTCTTGCTTCTGCAGTTAGCATCATCTTCCCAGCAAGACCCCCAGGGGGCCAGAGGGCAAGCTCAGAGCAGGACGGACGCGTAGCTAGCGCCTGGAAGAGCCACCGCTCGGCGTGTCGGCTTCGCGTCGCTGCGACTGGCTGGAGTAGGTGTTCGGAGGGGAAGTCACTGAGGCTGTAGGTTGGAACTGAGTTCAGAGTGGTGGGGAGCCGTGCCCGACCAAGCGCGCGGATCTCGGGGGCCGGCGCGCGGAGGAGCAGGCCGGGGAGCACCGACCGCTCTCGTCTGAAGAGCGAGGAGGGCTGGAGCAGGAGCAGAGAGATGGGGAGTGCGCGTCTTGGGAAAGGTCCTCCTTCCGGTGAGGCTTTGACTCCACCTGTGACGCGGTGAAAATGTTTGGTCAGGATGTGCTTTGAGGGAGAGGTGTCGTTGCTCGTTGGTGTGGGCTTGTCTGCTGGGATGGCTTTTCTTCTTTTTGCTTTGTTTTGCTTTGTTTTTCTTTCTCTTAATTCATTAAAGCCAGGACTAGACTGCCCTGGCGCAACGTCCATTGCCGGCAATGGATGCACTTGGAACAGCCGGCATCGAGAAGTTTCCTCTCCCTTTTTTGGAGGATTTATCATTTTGTTCACTTAAAAGAATTTCAAACTGGTACCAGGACCGTAACCAACTGTCACCTCTTAGTAACTGTACTGTACCTTCTGCTTTAGTCATTTTCCCTTTTTGTATTTAAAAATACTGGTTCCCTCTTCAAAGTAAAAATAATACCGACCAGTATTTCCGTAGTGCTGCGAGAGGCTGCGAAGGGGCAGGGTGCTCGGGAGGAGCTCAGGCGCGTCCTGGAAGCCGGGGCGCCGGGGAGACGTTGCTTGCCCGACGTGTCTCCTGGGAGCGCCGCTTCGCGGCGGAGCCGTCGGCGGGCGGCGCGCTGCCGCCGGGCCTCCGCGCTCTCCTCTTTACCAGCAGGAGCGCGGGCGCCGTTCGTTCTGCGTGGCGTTTGCTTTGGCCCAGCGGCGGTTCTGGCGGCGAGGACGGGCGCGAGCGAGAGGCGAGGTCGGGGGGCGCCGGAGCGGCGCTGCGGCCGGCGGGAGGAGGCTCCTTAGGCGCCAGCGCCATGGAGAGGCAGCACGGCAGGCAGGGCGAGGGCCCTGCGGTCGGTCGGGGCGGCTGCGGGAGGCCGTGCGGGGCTCCCCGGGCAGCCTCCCTGCGAGGGAGCGGCTGCAAAGCCGAGGCGGTAACGCAACAAGGGCAGTGTTTCCTGGCAGGGGAACTAACGAGCTCAATGCAGCACGTGGTTATTTAATTTTGATCTAGTAGGTTTGAAGTCGTTTTTCACTTAATGTTATGCAAGAACTGGTTTTATTTACCTTTTTTTTTTTTCTTCCCTCCTGTGGATGAATAACTGAAGTCTAGAGGAATAAACTAATGCTACTGAACTGTTAAATTATTTTGTTTAATATTACACTTTGAGTATCTTTTTCCACATAAAATCTGTTTCTGAATTACAAGCGTTTTCTTTACATTATTTAACAATGTACACTGTAAAAAAAAAAAAATTAAAAAAATAAAATGAATTCAAACTTTGGGCTTCCCTGGCCGTAGTTAGTTGTATGTTTTGCACTAAAACCAGGCATTGCGCTTCTTGTATGACTGCGCTTTGTGCTGCAATTTGTTACCTTTGTAGAATATTTAATGAAATCATTCAAATAAACCAAACCTGCTTTTGTTGAGCTGTGGGTTTTCTTGTTGAGCAGCAGGTTCCAACCTCTCTTTCCTGTTCATGGAGTAGTTTAAACTGCCTGTTACCCCATTTATCAGAGGAAAGCACAAGAAACCCATTTTAATGAGACCCTTAACTTCTCAAAAGCAGTTGTCAGTAGTGAGTCTTTGACGTTGTAACAGGATACTCTGAAGGAAAAAACTATAAAGAATCGTTCATGGAATGAATTTCCTTTATGAAAGGAGGAACCTAAACGTGTAAGGGTAGAAGGCGAAGGGTAACTTGAGTCGTAGTAGTATGGGTGCTGCTGTGGCTGACGGTTGTGACGTTACCAAAGAGCAGTGAAATCTGCTTGAATCTGAGAGTCAGAAACGGGGCGGGTGTCCTGGTCTGAAACGGAGATGGGCGTTACCTTGCAGGAGTTCCCTGCTCGCTTTGGGCCATGAAGGCGGCGCCAAAAGGGTCTGGGAAAGCCGCCCTCGCACCCCCCCTGCCCACAATCCGACTTCTCCGCTGCTGCTGCTGCTCTCTCGGGAGAGAGGAAAGGGGGGTGCACCAGGGCTGCTGGCCAGAAGAAACTCTTCAGTAGAGATCTAAGATGAATTCCAGCTCCAAACATATGGGGCATCTACCGTACTGGTAGATAAATAAGAAGAGTCGAACTGCGTTACAGGGTCGTTCTCAAACAGCTGGAGAGTTGCAAGAATTACTTGGTATTTCTAAACACTAATTACTGCTGCATTTCTTTCCATTTTAAGAGCAGCTCCTGTTATGACTCATGCTGCTGAAGTCCTTAAAGGGGAAAAAAAGTTTTTTTTTTTTTTTTTTTTTTTCTTCCAATTTAAGAAAGGGACGTGCCCTGAGAGGTGGATTTCAGGGAGTTCTTTTAAAGGATGCTCATCCACGTTGGCCCTGTTCCTGGAGAGAGCTGTTGTTTGGAGCACATGGGACTCTTACATGAGTTCGGCAATGCTTTGTTGGTCTGTACTGTCTGCACATTCCCTTCCTAACAAGTATCTTGTTTCATCTGTCAGTGATTTGAAGATGTGGAAGGTGGGGTTTTTCTTTTCTTTTTTTTTTTTTTCTCCCCCAGAGCTGTTCTGAAGTCGTCACTGAGTTAGAGAGCAATGAGTTTGGTGAAATGTGAAACTATTTTCTAGGTGGCTTCTGACCATGTGATCTGCTACATATAATTATAACTTGTCCTGTCTTTGCATAGTAAATATAATCCTTGTTTTTTTGTCCTGTTTGGAAAGTACATGAATAGTAGGAAGTCTTTGAAAAACACCTGCTTAAGAAGTGAAAGGAAAATGTAAGGTCTTTAGGAAGGCAGGCGAAGAACAAAAGTAAATTCTTAATACATCAGATATATTGACACTTAAATTGCTTGGCCAGATAAACCAGAGATGAATGAGGTCCTGTTTCAAGACTGACACTGACTTCAGGGTTGGAAGCATCAGTGTTTGTGTAAGGAGCTCTTGGGGGTTCGGCTCCATGTGGATGTTGCAGCCCGTCTCACGTCCTCACAAGGGAGAGGGAACACCAGAACTGTCCATCAGGATCTGGGATAGTTCTCAAATAATACCAATTTTTTTTCACCTTTCCTTCCACCTTCTTACTAAAGGAGCAGGAGGTGCTTTGTTAAAAACTCCCTTTGAACCTTTTTCCTACTTGCTGCCTGTATTAAAAGAAAGGCAGTGAGAGCCTTTAGCTTCCCAGTTGTACCTACTCAGAGGGTGCTAATTTCTTGGAGCCTGTCAAACACTGACTGAGGTGCAATGGTTTGAACAGCACTGAGGCATGAAGAATTACAACTGGGCTTCGTTTTCCAAGTTTCATGTTTATTTTAATATTAAAAAGGACTGAAAGCTTCTCTAAAACCTCCGAGGAACAAAACTGCAGCTCCCTCGCACTCGAAGGGCCCCGCAGCGCCGGTCCACGCTGCGCCGCGTGCTGCCTCCTGCCCCCCCCGTGCTGTCCCCTCGGCCTCGCGGAGCCGGGGGGCGCAGCCTCTGCACTCGCCACGGTACCTCAATCCCCTTGCTCCCCACTTGCCTGAAAGAAACAGTTTCTTCTCTGCTGGAACGCAGCACTGAGGAGGAAAGAGCAGCCATTTGCATCTCATACCACGGATGAACTCTGCTCTCGTTTCGGGCAAGTTAACTGTAACTTCAGCGCGTAACAGCCACAGAGCTAGAGCTATGGAAGCACTGACGATTGCTTGTTTATAGAAAAAGGAATTTGAAATATTTTAATGACCTCAAAGTCCATTAAGGTCTTCATAGTAGGTTGTATAAATCCTCTTTTGTGTTGCATCATCATAATAAGCAAGAAAATCCATTAATGTGCTATTTCCCCACATAATTTGAACGGCCAACCGCAGTCTCCGGTACAGTTCAGTGTCTAGGTTGTGATACCACCAGGTGTCTTACGTAGGTTCTAGTCTCCGTTTCTTCAAGCTTTGACTTCTCCGGGGGCTGTGTGCTGCTAAACAGGGAGACAGCGAGAAATGGAAAATTCTTAAAGCTTTTCTCTGCTGCAAAAAGTGCTCTTCAACTTGGTTTTGTTTTTTCTCTAGCTCCTCTTCAAAAGTATCATTAGATGGAGAGGAAGATAGCTCTCCCACTGCCACAGTACTCCGCAGACAGGGTCTCCCACTCCAGTTTGCCAATCTAACTGTGATCCCGTCAAAGCCAAGTGCCACTGCTAAGACAGAAATCACGTCATTGGCTCCCATGTTTTTGGTAGCACGTACCTGAATCAGGCCAGCTGGCACAGTGGCTGCGGCTCACGAGGTGAGCAGATGAGTGCAGCTGCACAAGCCTTGCGGAAGACTTGTGGTAATTGGTCCTCTGAGGCGTCCTGCTCCGTGTAGTCATGTGGTGATGCCCAAGGGGCGTTTCTGGTGCCTGGTACCCAGCTGACTGGCCTGCCATTTTGTGGCCCGCTGCCTTAAGGTCAGCGCTCTCCAAGGAGATATCCCAAAGTTCAGGGTCATCTAGAATGAAATGTAGCATGATATTAATACAAGCTAACATCAACAAGTTAATATACTTTGGGGTCATTAAAATGTTTCAAAGGCCTTTGTCTATAAATGCTCTTCTGATAACAAGGGCCAGTCTGAAAGTTAAACAGCACACATCATCTATGTCAGTACATAAGAGGAAAATTATGCAAGAAAAAAAATATAGCCCTATATCATGAGAACGGGGGCAGATAGGCTGGCGTTCCCCCTTGTGCTCTGGAGTCAAGCAATGTCAGGGTTCCACACTGCAACTGTGACCCAAATAGCCATACAGCTGCATAAAGGAGATAACTCTCCCCTTAAATGGTACTTCAGGAAAAAACGTTCACCAAAGAGCTGTAACTACTCAGTACTAAAGAAGGTATCATGAAAGCCTTCATAGTGATGGAAATCTGCTCCTCTCCTACACATTTTAATACTATTTTTCTGCCACTTAAGTAGTGCTAGTATTGCTAGGCTAACAATATTCATGTCTCTGTTATTCCAGTCTCTTCATAAATGTTGCCTTCAGACTTTAAAGAGCAGATTTAAATGCTAATTGACTTAACATTTTGTTATTATTCATCAGTTTTTGGCTGACCTGCAAAGAATTCTTCTTCTATTGCTAGTTCCTGTGGTGCTGTTGTTGGAGTGCTGTGCTTTACAGGAGGATCAGATGTTGCTGGACAAAGATAACACAAGATTTTAACGATGGAAAGACAGAAATGCCCTTTCCCTCCTTTAAAAGAGGCCGTGGATCTCAGACAATAAGCAGCAACTGCCACTGCGTACCCTCCTCCCCCAAAGCTGGTTCTTACCCGTTGGGCACAGTACATGGAGTGGCAAGACCATGACTGGTAAGAGCAATTGCATTAATTTAGACTGGTTTTGGACTGTTAATACCCCAGCCCCCACTTCCTGCTTACAACACAGCTGTCTACATATGCCCATGAGTAAAAAACAACCTATTAGGAGTTAATACTGTGGCTATTTGTCTGCAATTGCCTTGGTGCAGAGCTGCAACCCCAGCCGCGGTGCAGTACGGCTGTGCTCCATGATGCTCTAGGGTGCTTGGAAAGCTACACTTTAATGATGCTGTTCCTGAGCCCACGTTTTTTCCATAAAAAGGTCAGGCTCCTGTACTGAGGATAATATGTTCCTGCCAGTATCTATCATTACAACTGTTAATTTTTAATGCCAAGCTTACCCTGCTTGCTGTCTGGAGCTAAGAGAACCTGCTGCTTTTTCTCCATCTGTTCCCGGAACTGCTGCTGTAGCTGCTTTTGTCGCAACTTCCGCTGGTAAGTAGCATCACACTCCATAGCTGAGGAGTCCGTAGTTCTGCACCAAATTAGCACAAGGTTGAATAGGATTTCAGCAGTTACCACTTACAGAGACGAAATGTATAGAGAAGAGCAAGGAAGATCTAATAAACCAGTGTTTTGTAGCATCTTCCAAACTGGGTTCTCCATGTGTTTTAAGTAGGGAAGTAACTTCTAACATACCTTTTAAAATACACTCACAGTTGTAGTTTTACCTGGAACAATTTGGCTGCTTTAGATCTTCAGCATCTGTGTATGCCTCCGTCTGAGCAGGTTTACAAGCAGATGCTGTCTCATCCTGTGGTCTCCATCCTGTGCTCCGCCTTTCCAAACAGCTATTGTATCTTGCTCTCTCTATTTCAGGCTCATAGTCCTGTCTTTTAGCTTTGACCAAATCCAACTCAGCTGGCATCTAAGAAAGGAATAAAGAAAACTAATTCAGAGTTTCCTTCATCAACTTAATGAAACATGCAGACCTGTGTCACTGACTTGGCCACTGACTTCATACACCTCCGAGTTAGTTTAAACTGCTGGTTCAGTGCTTCACACCTGTATTAAAGACCATGGCCAACCTGATGCTCAGTCCTCTTACTAGGAGGTGACTGAGGGGCCTTTACTGTTCTATTAAATACAGGACGTTTTGGCTCTGTGATTTTGAAACCTGTGGCAATGTCACTAACAGACAATGACCCTGGTGAAGCAGAGATGTGCGGCATCTTGACTTGGTGAGGCTTCACTTTGAGTCATTTCCTACAATCTAAGTTTGCCAAAAGGAGCAGTGATACAGCTCCAGGCTGATAGCAGAGTTTGCTAAATCCTGGGCTGAAGAAGTCCCTGTGAAAGTCTACGGACCATCAATGGCAAAAGCTTTTCCTTAGTGTGCAAAGCAGATTACCACTTACAAGCCTACGGGCTCCACCTGGCACCCAGCAGGAGCTAAACAGAGAGAAGCTGCTGAAAACGTGTGCGCTATGTTGAAGTGCACACAGAGAGTGTGAGAGATTTGAATGAACAGGGTTAGAGCATGGGAGTCGCTGCTGGAGGTGAACATCACTGTCTCTGCTCTCTCTCTAGACCAAAGGAGGCCAGCAGTAAGAGGTGCTTCCGCATGGTCTTGTGCTAAGTCTGGCCAAGCACTTCGGACGGTTCCGTTTCACCAAGTGCTTCACGGCGGGGAAGTCACTGCAGCTCTTCCCCAGCAAACCGCAACCTAAAACAGGCAAGGAGTTGGAAAAGCAAAGCTACAGGTAACGTGGCCTCTTACTGTTTATTAAAGGTAAGAACCACAGTCACAACAAGGAAAGCAATCTTTCAAGGATGCATTTGGAGATGGCAATTCCTTGAACATTCACAAGCCACTGTTTGCCAGCAATATAGCACAAGGTATTTAAAACAACACAAAACGGTAGTACAAGTCTTCCTAACTTTATTCCTCACCCTCCAGCGGTCAAATGTAGTATATACACTGCTCTCAGAAATTCAATTGCAGCTTTTGGGTACCAAAACGATTCCAATTCAAGCAGAGGACATTTGCAGGGAGGTGTACGCGTATCATGAAGCAACAAAGTAGACTGTTATCTGTTTTGATTTTCTGTGGTAAGACTTTGAAGTAACTAGTAACAACTAAAAGCAGTTGTGGGTCTGGTCTAAAAATCCTGGTTCCTCCATTATATCATAGATACATCTAGTATTTTGCAATGTTCTTTTGGGAAGAATCCAAGTTAGTTAACTGAAAGTTGAAACCACCTCCTGAACTTTGCCTGAAACCTCAGGACGAACATGCTGTTACAGAAAAACAAGTATAAAAAATGAACTGAGCACTGGGGGCTGGAACAGGGATACACCTCAAATTGTGTGACAAGGTGCTGAGTGTGTCTAGCTGGAGATGAGCAGGGAGCCCCTGTGGAGGCTCAGTAGCAATTAATAAGAGGAGATAGCAACTCTCAATTGATGAGGTGCAATTCCTACTGTACAGATTTTGCTTAAGTTCTGATACAAAAAGCAAGCAGCTGTGGTATGTGGACCACTTAATATTTTTTCTAAGATATGTTGGGCTATACACGTTGAAAATTTTGTCTGAAGGAGGAAGTATTTCCAGCCAAAAGCTTCCAATTTTGAGCCAGAAATCCCTAAAGTCTAAAGAATAATCCCCTTTCCTGATACCCAACAGTTTACATACAAGCTGTCAATTTTTAGGCTGAAGGTCTAAATGAAAGAGTCCTAATTTTGCAGGAGGGCACACAGGAGCTTTACCTGCTTTAGGGTAAAGTACATAGGCTACTAGATGATCTGTCTCACTATTCCCCTGCCCTGCCCACAACCTCTGCTTTTATGACCTGTTGCAGAAATAGCATGTCACTATCTTCCATCTTTTTCTTTTTTCCCCCCTTTCTTCCTCAAAAAGTCCAATATGGAGACTATGAAAATGACAAATAAGTTAGAGCTTAAAATTCAGCATAATAAACTGGATCATACTGCCACCAACAAAAAGAGTAAACCAAGAGAACAGCTGCCTTATATAAGGCTTATGCCTTATAAAGGGTAGTAAAGACACTATTTCCTAAAGATTTCCTTACCTCCATCATGCATATATGCATTGACAGGGGTATTAGGCTAATAATACATATTTAAAGCACAAGGGGCTGGACTAGGCTGATGAGCTCAGCTGCTGCAACTGACAGAGTTTAACTGGCCTTAAGAAGTGTAGCACGCACAAAATGACACCAAGAATAAACTGTTTAATGTTTCTTATGGTAGCATTTAACCTCTAATGAAAATAGATTTAACTGTACTCCTTACTGTGACTGAACAGAGAGCTCAGACAACATGGCAATAAATGTCATGAGATCCTGAGTCAGATGCTGCTTCTTCACCTCCGTGACCTTGTCTATTATAACAGCCCAACTTTAGCACAACACAGTTGTAGTAAAATGTTGAGGAAGAATTGTGTAAAATTCTGTTTGTGCAGTCCGACTAGCAGGCAAATAAGGCTATAGCTCTCATAGCTGGCAATATTCAGGGATGAGACACAAAGATATTTATATTATTATTTACATTCCTTTTAAGATGATGGACTAGGAACAAGGAACATGTACCAATCCCTGCTTCAGACATCCACCTACTGTACCTGGCGTGGAAGCTTATTCACAGCTCGTAGGTAGTCTTTGTCTAGGATGCAGTTCCCAAGGGCATTCCCAAAGCACCTATGAGACAAGAGCTCGTTGTGATTGACAATAATACTAAATTCTCACCTCACTTCTGAAAATGTGCAAGTACTGATCTTCACTTACTTGAGTGCCCTCTTCAGTCCATCTGTTACTGCCTCCTTCCTTGCCTTTTCTAAGGACAAGGCCTTAGATTTTAGGCCTTCACTTACTCCATACCCCACATCTTCGTGATATGACCCATCCTGAGGTGGAATTCAAAAAAATACTAAGTGTAAGGGAGTTTCTGCACATGCAATGCTCCCAGTTAGATGCTGTGCTTTCCTAAGCCAAATTACCCCCTCTAAGCTGGATGTACAGTACTCTTCTGAACCACAGTCTGGCCTGGGTGTGAATTTTTGTTCACCACTTTAAGCAATCACTCAGCGGTAAGAGAGCAAACAAAATACACTTACCTTAAGCTGAACTTTCACAAATGCACAGACCCCCACATAGAACCTGCCATTGTTGAGATCAACAAAATCTGGGGAAAAAATAATAACATCCAGAGCACCGTAGAAGACCTCTGATCCACATCTAGATCTTCTGCTCATACTCGCTGAACATGCCAAAGATACTATTTTCTCATCTATAAAATGGAGCTCAACCCACTAAATAGGAACTGTAGTTTGAGAATGCTGACTTGTATATATGCCCTTGGGTACAACAACATGATACCTTCCAGTATAGACTTATAAAAATTTGCAAACACTTGAACCCTGGTATTAGGTAAATCAACTTTAACATATGTAAGAAGAAAAGGATGTAAATGTAACTTCTCAGCTGCATATCCTAAATGTTTACAGTGTAACTAATTTTTCAGCAGGAAGGAAAGATTTAAAGTATGAACTTATAAAAACAGTAACTGAAAATTACCTTAATTGACTGTAAAAGTAACTTCCTATTACCTACAAGAAGTCTCCTGGTTGGTAAATTTTGCACCAACTTATATTCAAGACAGGGTCTCTGAACAGCTTAGCAGGTTGCAATACATCTCTCAACCCAGAGTGGTAAACCCAGGTGCTAGAATAAATAATTTAATGGTAATACCTTTTCACTGTTATTTCCACAAAGATGACAAAACTTGTTTACAGTAGCTCCAGAATTACCCTATGTTTACTTAAAATAATGACTACAATGTATTCCAGTACAACATTTGAAAAGAAGACAGAAGGCTTATTACTATTCAGCTTCTCTCATTTCTTCCCAGCTGCCAAGAAATCTGGAAAGTCCACATGTTTCTCATCAGGTTCTGCCATTTCTAAAGTACATTAAAATATGTATTCTCCCTTGTTTGAAATGTTCAAATTTTAGGACATTTAGCTTGGGCCTTATTTGACAAAATGTCCATTTAAAACCAACATGGTGAGACAAGAGAAAAGACTTGATTCTCAAGAGATACTTACCAACATTCTGCTGAGTGACAGAATGAGCCCAGCCATTGAAGCCAAACATTTCATTGGCCAGACTGATCACCTTGTGACCCTCGATGTAGCAGACCTGGAAAGAAAAGCAAATTATACATATGCACACATAAGCACACATGTATATTTCTTTTCTTTATGAAAGAGAGAGGAATCACATAGAGCATGTTGCAGTGTGGAAAACCTAGCTAAGTGCAAGACTCAGAAAATCTGAAGGAAAGCAAAAGAGAGCAGCTTTAGTTCCCCCCCATCCCCACTGGCAGGAAAGGGTAAGACAACAAACAGGAGTGAGGTACGGGAAGTAGAGCCAGTGAGCACAGAAGAGGGAAAAATGCACCTAGTGTTTATGTAATGCTTCACATATTCCAGTTCTGAAAAATTAAGCAAATCTCAGTGTTCCAAAAGAAGATAAATATTCTCATTTAAAAGGTGAAGCACTGATAAGCTGTGGTTTGCCTAAAGCAGGAAAAGTCCCCATGGCTAAGGTAAGGCCACAATTTATGCTACTCTAACTTTGCAAATTACCCTACTAGTGGGAATTGAACTCAAAAAAAATTTGTTTTGATTTTACAAAGTTTTCCTGGAGAAAATATATAAATCAATCAAGGGAGGAACACCTATATGTGTTTATTCAGTTTATTCATACCTTCTGTCCTCCTCCAGCTTGCCGACTGCTGATATATTCTGGACCCAGTTTCTGACGCAGAGCATCCTGGATAGCCTGGTATTCATTCGCTGTATATTGATACTTGAGGAAAACCAAGTAAGACAAAGTTTTTCACTCTCCCTGTATAAGCTTTCTCTCATCTCCTACATCAACTCTTAATCCTAAGAAAACATGTGTAGGCCAGGCCCAGCCATCTGGGAATGAAAGAGCACCATTTTTAAGGAACAAATTTAAAAACACTTAGTGAAGAATCCAGATCGATTTAGCATAGCCAGAATTATGCCGCGACTACTACAGAAGAACATGTAATGTAAAATTAGGTGTATAGGTCTGACTATAGCTTTACTCTACCTAGCTTTAAAATAAGCAGATATGCAATGCCAAAGAGAAGCATAGAATCTTTGCTTTCTCTCAGGCTAAAATGAACTGACCTGTCCAAAGCAAGCAATGGAACTGCCAGTGCTGGAATTGCTGCTGCTGCCACTGTGGCTTTCGCTGGTGTTCCTTTGACTTTCAGGCATCCCTGCAGATAAGAAGAGATACGACACTGAACAGCAGGTAACAGAACCAACAGTCCAAATGAAGAATGTCAGAAAGCTACAGAAGGCCACTGCCCGCAAGTGCAACAACGTTCTGTTACAGAAGGCCACTGCCCGCAAGTGCAACAACGTTCTGTAAGTGGTGATATGCTGGACGTTACACGGAAGTTGTACTTCCCATTCTACAGAACTACTGCAGGCTCAGTGAAATTTGTTTTCTGATGTTGCTTCATCACAGTTAAAATGAATTATCTTAAGCATATGTTATACTATGTATGCATAAATGTTTGGTTTCATGCTAGAAACAGAGGTGCTGTTCTGGTCTTCCATCCATAAAAGCATCAAGTGTGAATGAGCTGATAAAGAATCAAGAAAAGTCATAGAAAGTACTAAAAATAACTCCTGCTGGATTTCCCTGGATACATGCAAATCTATAGGGCAACTCACAGAAATACTAACATTTCTATTTATTGCTCTCCTTAGCATCAGTTTGGGTTCCTTCACTCATTTTCTGCTTTTTAAGCACTTGCCAAATGATAACCAGCAGAAATCATATTTTGGAGTGGATGAAAAGACTTTTTAAAAACAAAGCTTGACTTGCATGTCTTATATGTAATTCCTACTTTTCAGCAGGAAAGTTGATAGTACACATGCTGTACTGGACTGTTCCTATTGGCAACTGTCTCTTCTGAGGAGATATCTACATTTGTTGCAAGATCAGCAAAAGATTTAATCAAGAACGAAGATTGCAGTTGTAGCCTATGTGAATTTTCTATTATCTACTTCCTTTTCTGCTAGCCATCACACTACATAAACTAACAATTCCACTTATGCCACTTGAAGAACAAATAAATCATTCCTGTCATAAAATTCAACTTCAGCAGCATCTGGATCCTGCACAAGAAGCAGAGACTAGAACATAAAATTAATGTTTTGAGTCATTAATATAAAGATTAAGCTGTTAGCAATTTTTTTTTCCTTTTAGGTATATGTCAATGCATTTTTTATTATTCTAGGTAAGGAAATAGAAAATAATTCCCTCTTCCAAATTCTTCAACACTATATCCCTGAGAATCTTGACAAAAAAAAAAAGGCAGCAGCAACTTTCTAGGATTGTACCTATTTCTATGATTATTAGTCAGTCTTCATTTTATATTACTATTTTGACAGTACTCATGCTGTCTTGGGTTACGATGGATCACATAAACTAAGCGGAACTGAAAAACACACAGAACTAGTAACTGTTTTATGAAGCCAGGCTGATAATTCAGTAGATGGCACCCTTCACCAACACAGTACCCAAGAGCTGCCCGCTGTCACCTTGCCACACCATGGTGCTTGTGCATTGGTCTTCTAGCTGAGGCTCCCAGGAGTGCAAAAAGCTGCAGGGACACAAGTGTATGAGCCCACAGGGGCAACATGTGGTCATGTTTACACAAATGCTGAGTACAGCTTGCTCTAGTCTATCCCTAAGGCTTCTGCATACAGTATTAATCTAAAACCCTTCAATACATATGCAAGGCACCAGCTGCAGAAAGTATAAAATCCTCAGTGGTTAGTGTTGTTTGACATACAGTATTAATCCAACCAATCAGGTTCCACTACAGAAACACAGCCGTATACTTTTTGTTTGACAAATATAATTTAAAACATGTCAATGACTTGTATTTAAATCACATTTAAATCATGAACTATTCTTGCTGATAAAAACAGTTTGCTTCCACTGTGAAGTTAGTTTAAATAAATCAAACACTGTATTAGAGCAAGGTGGTTTTCCAGTCCAGTGAAGTGCAGCAGAGCTATGTCTAAAGTCCTATGTCCAAAGCAGTTGTTAGAGCACTTCAAAGAAAAACAATTTCAACATCAAAATTATGCAAGTAGGTATTTAGAAGAGAGGAAAATTAATTCTGCAAATGGACTTATTAATCTATCCTAAAATTAGAACCAGGAGGTAGGGAGAGCAAGAAGGCTTCCTTTTCTCAGAAGAATATGGTTTCTTTATCCTTGTGTCCCCTCAGTATATTAACTCACGTGAAACATTGACATGAAGTAGATAATAAAAAGCTATTGAACGGTGTGCAAAAGGGCTCAAAACTCCCCCTCAGTTAGGACGTTTTTGAGGCTGCCTGACTCATGAACAAGCGCTAAAAAAAGCTGTACTTTCAAACTATTTTTAAATACTAAAAATTCAGCTTCATACATAGTTGTTCTGTATGCAGAATGATAAAAGCAGTTTAAACAGTAAAAGACATCTAGGAATTATCGTTTGTTAACATTTCTGCCTGTGATCTTTTATATTGTTTACAGAATTATTTTCAGTTTTGCTGGCAATGTCCTCTGACAGTTTTCTTATCAGACAGAAAAAGCACACGCAAGACTGCAGGTTTTCAATTGTGCTTCAAAATATTACCTTGAGATACTAGATAAAGAATCTTATCAGCATTTACTGTTAAGCTTTTTTTTTTTTTTTTTTAATTACAATAATACAAATTAGGTACACAAACTGAAAAAAAGAAGAGGCTGTTTTAGGAAAACAGATAATAAATATTGACTTTCTACAGCATTCTAAAACTAGGCAATCGTTTGTAATAGGGTAGTGAACTATGTCCTGAAAAAAAATCTAGGTAATACACAAATTTCCATATAAAAACATGCCCCTATACAGATCCTATCCTATCCCGAGAAGGAGACTTCAGTTCCAAGTCACTTATTCTCCTATGAGTTCCCCCTCTTTCTCAACAAAATATGCTTCTGAGCCCTGTACCCTGCCTTAATCCTGTGCTAGAAGCACAAGTTCTCTTTGCACATGAGGTAGAAGCAGAAGAATCTCCTTTTGCAGGCAACCTGGCATCACTTTGAAATGGCTTGTATAGCATTAACTTTAAAAGTATCACCACTTGGAAACCCTGAGGTAGAATTTGGCTCCTTTAAGAAATTATTTATAACACCACATATTCCATAAACTATAACTTTAACATGGACCACATATTTTCAGAGGACTTTTTATTTGGTATTTAACAGTCTTGAACATTCTTTCAATAAATGTAATTCCACAGAGCCCATCAAGAGCAATCAGGCCATGCATGTAGGAGTGATTTAGCAAGCACTAAAGATAATACCTCATATTTAACCTAAAGTTTATATTGCTATAAACAAGCAAACAAAGAATCTCTGAAGACTCTTACATTTCTATGCCGTATTCTCCCCTAAGGGAACTCCGAACTGTTTTAGAGCTAACTGGTTAAGCAGAACTTGCTTTATCTAACACTGAACAGGCGTGTCTATCTTTAAAGTATAATGGGCCAAATATTCCTAAAGAAGACAGGCCTGTGCTACACAACAGTTTAAAGAGATGGAAAAAAACAAATTATGAGATTGCCATGAGAAATTACAATTCAGTGTTTCAGTTTTGACATCTGATAGTCAAATATTCCTGCTGTCTTGAGAATAGTTGATTTTTGACTTGTTTCCACTGATTTTGTTGAACCACTCTTTTGAAAATAATAGGTGTGCATTAATAGAGTAAAATAGCTTTTTTTTTCCAGAGACCAGACTTGACAGAAATACTACTCAGATATCCTAGAATAACTACTTATGTTGGTGCTTCTTTCAAACACACCAGACTGATTTGTAAGTGCATCATTATGTATAAGCCATGTTAGTAATTACAAGGATGAGCCTTTTTAAGGATAAGGCTTTTTTAACAGAGTAATAGTGGGGTTGTTTGGCACTTAAAGGGAAAAGCACTGTATCCAACTGTAAGTGTAAAGGGTCTGTTTTTGCCAAATGCCATTCTTAGACAGTAAATCCAGGCCAGAGTCTAAAACACCTGAATTTTACAAGAAGCTGAGGGAGATCTGTCAACCTGCAGATCAAAATAACACTGTGAGTAACAAGGCCACACATCTGTATTAAACTGGTATGCTGGTTAAGTAATGACCAACCATCCTATACCTACTTGGCTCCAGATTGATACAGGCTTTCTTTAGGGGAAAATTATGTATATTTGGAACTGAAAATACTTCAGGCATAAATAAGTCTGTATCTACCTTAACCCTTCTGCTTTTATAGGTAGTGATGTAAAACACCCCACATAGGTTTTTACTGCATCTCTTGCCTATGATATTGCTATAATATAACTTGCATATAACTATAGCAGCGCTTCACCTGGGCTATTACTTCTTTAAAAAAAGATTAAGCTGGATCCTACGCTTCTACAATTGAAAAGCTTTAAGTTATGGAGATCCCTACGGCCGCTAGCGTGACCGCGAGAAGCCCGAGAGGCGGCAGGGAGCGTCGCGCGCTAACGGTCGCGCGCTAACGGCGGCGCGCGGCCGTTGCCACGTTCCGCGGGCGCGCGGTACCTGGGCGCGCGGGCCGCCTCCCCGCAGCGACGCTCCGCAGTTCCCGCCGGCGAGAGCGCGGAGGGCGGCGCTGCGGCTACGGCGCGGCACAAGAGTCAAAATCCTCCCGCCCGCGCGCGCTGTAAGCGCTGACGTAGCCCTCAGGAGGGACGGGGCGGG
>VZSV01000090.1:1698577-1727938 GCA_013398735.1 Nothocercus julius
GCCGGCGACCCCTCGCTGCCTCCCCGGCGCCGGCCCCGCTCGCCCGGCCTGCCCTTGGGAAGGGAGCCCGGGCTTCTTGGTGCCCGGTCGCGGCATCTTCCTGCCCGGCTCTGCTTCTCCCCTTCCTTTCTTTCCACGGGAATGCCAGTTTTTTGCGCCGTATTTGTATTAGGGAATCCGCTACAGAGTGCGCGTCAGCTGACATAACGCTTTGTTCCCGAGCCCGCAGCCATCCTGGCGCGCGGGGCAGGGTTGCCGTCTCCCCGCGTCTGTTCCGTTTGTATGCGGGAACGCGAAATGCTGCTTATAAAAACGTTCGGGTCGTTTTCCTCGGAAGGCAGAAGCCCGTGTTGCACTTCGTGCCAACAGGGTGAGAAATGGTGTGAGTGCAACCCCGGTGGCAGTTGAGAGAAGCTCAGGGCTCCGTAGGAAGCGAAGGTGTGGAGACCTCCATGGCAGGGGAGGAAGAAGCACAGAAGGAAACGGGATAAAAGCTGGTGGGCAGGAGCAAAATTGGTCCTAAACCAACACATGTCTGACGCTCTATCCAAACTTATTTTGGGGATGTTTGATGTACGTCAGGTGGTTGTAACCAAGTAATACGTTATTTTAAATCCAACAGGTTGTAACCAAAAAAGAAAGAAAGAAAGAAAAAGTCTCTGCAGGGTTGTGATGGTTAAACAATGGCCAGTTACAGTGGGATATCTGAGGCCGTAATCTCCTCCACCAGCTGCTTGCCCTCCTCTTCTCCCAAAGGCTACTGTGTCTGCAGCAGTAAGTGACTGAACACGCATCTCCTGAGCTGCTCAAGTTTGCAGCCTGGCATATTAGCATGAAGCCGGTTTTGGTAGGTTTTAGTGAAAATTGCAACAAGCTGAGATGTGTGCCCCAGTTCAGAGTCACGTATGAGTCAGCAGCCATATCAAGCAAGATTAATAGGTGAAAAAAAAGTACCACCTTGCCCACACTAGTATAAGCCATGTTGGTAGCACAATAATTGCGTCTTATCAATAGGCAGAATAATAGACTAATTAATAGATAACAAGGTGAGACAGCTGTACTGAATACAGTTTAATTTAGAAGCATGGTTGGTTCAGAGCTTTAGTATGGAGTAGTAGTTCCCTGAATAGTTGAGTTTAATACTTTACTCCAGAATATATTCCAGAAATCTGGAGTTGTCAGAGCCTATCAAGCTGCAAGTGGAGCTGCAACTAGGAGAAGTTTGGGAGCTGGTGGGTAGAACATCATTTTATCATAATACTTGATATAACTGAGCCTTTACCGAGTTATCTAGGAAAATATTTTAGCTCTCATCAGTTTAATATAAGGATGTTAACAGTTTTTCCTCAGTTTGGGTGTTGACTTTTTTGGCTTGATTAAGGCATCATTTTTCACAAGTGCTAGTATTGTTTCTTTGATCCTGTCATAAGCTCTTACTGGATTATGTTCACATAACTTGTCATGTCTAACATCTGGTTAACGGCTTGATTGACCTACATGCAAAGGAAGAAAGCCAACAGTCTCCTCCCCCACCCCCCTCCAAAAAATAAAATAAAATAAAAACCCCCACCACAAAGCAGGTCTGGCATTTGCACATCCAGCACCTTTTTGTTGAATTGCAGTACTTGATCATGAGAGGATGGTTCACTGTGCTGTTGCAGCTAGCGTGTCCGCTCCTTGTGGTTACTGCTTATTTCGTGTGCTAGGATGCAGTTCTGCCCTTTGTGCCCTGTGCCTGACCCTCATCCCTCCATCTCCAGGCCATTACGTTGTAACGGTATTCCTGCAAAAGCCTCTCCTGATAGGAGAGGTTCCCTGATGACTGAGCCACTTGACAACTATAGGTAGATTTAAAAGGTCTGGCTTACGTATGGGCGAGCAGTATGCTCAGACCTGCGTGGGTGCGTTCAGCTGTTCAGGTAATCAAATCAGCTGCTAGATTTAAACAGTAATAAGTGTTTTTGCGTGTTGCTGGCTCGCCTGCAAGAAGAGCACTCGGGTGATTAGGGCTCTCCTGAGCAGTGGTGTTTGTTTAAGCTAAGAGTTAAACCCTGCAGGGTTCACTGGGCTGCTGCGTGTCAGTGGTTGGCCGTGAGAGACAGAAATCCAGGGCTGGTTAAGAACAGTGATGTTTCCTAGCATGCAGGTTGTGACGAGACACACAACGTTGCTGTCAGGGCAAGGTTTTGACGAGAATTCTGCAAATGGAGCATGCTTTGCTTGGACTAGTGGTGTTACCTGTGCTGAGCTTGGGCTAGTTGTCTGTGTGGATTCATTGGTGCTTCTAGGTACTTCTGGGCTTTTGAAGTATTTTTATTGGTTTCTTTGCATCTCCACTTCTGTTGTGGGAAGTTGTTGGTTACATGTTGCCTGGGGAAAGAGACGCAGCCTTGTGGGCACCCGGTATCCACTGGCTGCGTAATCTTAAAAACTGATGATCGGCCTTTCAGTTTTTTAGTATTAGAATGATGGAAAATTCACATCTGCAAGTCTTTAACCTTCTAGGTGATTAGAAGGGCAAGGGTTATTTTAGTTAGAGCTAATTCATCACTAGTAATTTCATGTGTGTGTTCTGACTTCTGCTGCTTTTTGTGTTTTGATATAATTTAAAAAGAAAGATAAATGTCATTTTTTTTTTTTTACTTGTTTTGGCTGTTATTTACTTTACATTTAGAGCCTTGCAGTCAGCTCTGACTAACTGTCCAGCAGGAGTCCCAATTTGCCTACCTGTGTCAGTGTTAAAAACATCGGACTCGGGAGGACCTTGTGGGTCATTAGGTCCCCTCCTGGCAGCCCAAACAAGCATCTGGAGTTGGGTGGGTCCATGATAAAACTGCACTGTAGGCTATTCATCCTATAGCAATTTTACTGCTGACAGCAAGAGACTTAAAGCTATAGGAGAGAAGTGCCTGAACAGTGTCCAAGACTGCTGCCAAACCTGGAAAGCCTTAAAATGCAAGTCCAAGATTTTCTTAAAAAAAAAAATATATTTCACTCTCCCGAGGAGGTCAGAAAAAAAAAATCTAGATGTGCACAGCGGCCTCATGAAGGGAAAGATGTTACTGTGGCACCTATATTTAGTGACAAGGATAACCCTTAGCCTGCTGTGAACAGAACTGCCTTAGGCTGACAGATGAGAGATATTGGGGCCTTTAGAAATAACTGTGGCACCTTTCTTGTGTTCTGCCTCTAGCTGAGGCCAATCTGCAGAGTTCTCAAGTGGTCCATTGCAGAGAATGAAAAAAAGATTTAGCTAAAACGCTTATGTTCTTTAACTATTTCTTTGTGACCCTTTTTGGCAGGGGGGAAGATATAAAGGAATGAAGTGGTGTTGAAAATATAATCTTTATGCTGACAACACTGCAGGAACTGTAAGAAATAAACTAATAAACTAACAAGGGTTGAAACTGTACCTTCAAAGAAGTTGCCACAGAGTAGAGCACATTCTACCTTTTAATTTGTGTGCTCACTGTGGAACAAGTAGATCTGGTGAAAGAAAATGTCTACTTAAGAGGGATCAAAGTTAACCAGGAAGCCAATAGGTAGTTCTGGTGTCTGATATTCAGAGGTGATGTATTCTGACTGTAGTGTTTTCCAGGAACAGAAGAATGGGAAGCAGAGCTGTGTGGATTTTTTTTTTCTTTTTTTGAACAAATACAGACCCATATATTGGGGCTGTTTCCAGGTTCATGCATGCCATTTGTGCTAACCTTTCAACTTTCTGAAATATATAACATATATATATATATATAATATATAATTTAGATTAAAATACATCTTTGACAAATGGCTGTTTGTTTATTTTTTTTTTTCCTTCAGATATTTGAGTCAGAGTTCATGGATTCTTGCCTTGTAAAAAGTATGGTTCTCAGTTATGTTGAAGTCACCTACAGATTCTCAGTGATTTTTGAGAATTTTCTTTTTCTGGGGGATCTCCTTGTGTTTACATATGGTAAGAGGGGAAGAGAAAGGTATCAGATCACAGCTCTGTTGGTCAATGAGATAGAACAAGAGCACTGTTACTCTCGATGAGTTTGGCAGATGTTCAAGAAGGTGAACTTCAAAAAAAATCTGAAAAGCAACAAACACACATTGGTGCTTTAGCATTGGTTCTTACACTGAGTATCTAGGAATGAAAATCAATCATAGTATGCAAAGTTACTATTTTTGTCTCTTTTCTGTTTTAATTTTGTTTGCCTGTTTAGCAGCTTTGCCGTCAAGGCCATGAGGATAAGAATTTTTTGATAAACAGCCTCTATGCCATGGATTCAGTGCCTTGTTTTCAGCACTGTTTGGCTTGTAAACTTTTTTTCTATCCTTTTTTGTGTTATAGTCACTCATTTAACAAATAATGAGCTACTTTTACCTTCCTAACCAAGTCAAATACAAAGTCTGTAATACAGTGCTAAGATAGATCATGCACATTCTTTACATAAAAAGATGCAGCATCTCTAGCTCTTGTAGTGTGCCTCGTGCTCCAGAAAGTGACCACGGTTCACAGCTTCTGTCTTTGTTTTGGCTTATGCACCCTGTAAGTAGTTGTGAATCTTGTTCATTCTCATCATACACACTGAGTGGCAGGCGTATCTGGCGGATTTTTACTGTAACATTTTCTCTTCATGAATTCTTCCCTTTCTTCCCCTCGTTTCTGGAGTCTGAGTCCCTTTCTATAACATAGTTCTCCTTGATTAACTATTACAGTATGAAAGTATGAAGGGTTGTTACCTTTTGTTAAAGAAGTTCGATGTGTCTGCAGTGCTATATTGGCTGCTGAACGTAGCCCTTGCAAAGGCTGCCTCTCTTGTTGCTCTTGCAGAACTGAAATTCAAAGTGTTCCTTGTGCAAACAGGGGTCAATGCTACAAGAAAGTTCAGTGCCCTGGGAGCGGAGTGCGTGACTGCCATTACGCTGACAGGAGGCACTGGCAGAGTTACTGCTCTGCAAGATGTGCTTTCCTGCCTAGTTTGTGCTCAATCTCCCTGATTCCTGGCTGTGGGACACTCGTGGTGCCGCATAGTTTGCTCTGTAAATGTCTTTTGGCTTTTGTCAGTCACAAACAGAAACAGCAGAGAAGGAGTAAGGAGAAAATGTTACTTTCTGGAGGCTACCAAGATTATTCTTAATTGTTTTTTTCTTTTACAAATGTAAATGGAGATCTGCCTATGCTCCTGCAGTGTGTTGCTCAGTATTTGATTTGCTTACTAACTCAAACGTAATTGCAGTGGTGCCACTCTACTCTCTAGAGTGAGAGGAGTACGGGAGACTTTGCATTTTTATATAAAAGAGTTTTTCTCCAGAGGCTACCAAAATTTCATGTTAATGTCACTTGGTTTTCTGTCACACATAGTCGGGGGTGTTTGCTCTCTGAGCTGTTGCTTCGCATAAAATACTGGAAGTCAGGGCTGAGCATGACAGCGTTGATAAAACACGTCTCATTCTGTCGGGTTCTCTGCCCTGCAATTGATGTTAGTCTCATCCTCTCAGAATTTCTTACGCTTGTGGTATGCTGGAAATGCTGGAAAGAGCTAACTTAATTGAAATCTACTGAATACTTGGAAAGTAAGTACGTGCGGGAGAAAACATGCATAACACTTCTACAGTTCCACTTTACTAGCCTTGGCCTTTTCCTCACCCTTCAGGAGGGAATTGTACTCTTACCCTCTGTCCCTTCTTAAGTGTCTTACAGTTGCGTTTGACTACTGCTTCAGGCTGGCAGCCTCCAAGATGATAGCAGCTTTCTTGCTGCTTTGAATATACATTTTTATTGCGATATTGATGGTTCTAGATACTGCTGTACTTGGAATAGTACCTGCTTTGTGATGTTGAAGGAAGCAGAATTCTCCATTGCCATTCACTTACTGTGACAAGGCTGTTATGAGGCAGATTTTTAGTTGCCTTAAATTGCTCCTTAGTACATTTAAACATTTATTGTGAAACTAGAAGCATGTTTTTACAATTTATGATGTTCATCTCTGAGTATTTTTAGACAGTTACCTTTTTTTTTCTTAAATGCTTTTCTTGCCTGTCACTTCAGTCTGTTGGAAAGATATATTGGTACCTCATCACTTCCTTATAGAAAATGTGGACATATCTGTGTGTTTTTTATTAATCTGTCTACAATATTGTGTAACTCACCTTTTTTTATGCTTCTGATAACCTTTATCTCTTTCAAGCTTTTCCAGAACACCTGAGAGAGCATTTTCAGCTAAATCTCAAGCACATTTATCACGTATCTCTATACTTGCGAAACTGTTATGCCAATTTCTAAGCATCTGTGTGAAGTTTTTACCTTGGCTGAGGTTAATCTTTTGAGATAGTTTTTGTTTAGCTTGCAGGCATGATGCTCTTTGGAAGTTTGTGTTCACACAGAAGTCCGTGCCTGACACGATGTAGATCCCAGAGGTGTGAAAGTGTTCAGGCTACCTTGAGGGGAAAACTTGGTTAGCACTAGCTTGAGTGGTTTTGCGCTTTCAGTTATGGCCTAGTAAAGAGTCCTTGTATTGACAGAAACAACCAAAGGTTTTTGACTCCTACAGAAGCCCTTGCAAAGGAAGGATGTAAATACGTTCATGTCAGCTGGGCACTCTTCCTGTGTGGCTAAGACCATGCTGTAAGGGTAAGTGATTACTTATTTGTGGATAGATTTAGAGCTGAGGGGGAAGCAGTGGGAGAAACACTGCTGAGTTTTTCCGTTTGCGAATGGTAAGAGATCACACTTGTGAGATTCCTGGGAAGACGCTAGTGTGAACCAGGTTATTGAAGTTTGGGTTATATAGCCATCTGAAAGAAGTCTTCCATGTGATGCTGCTTGTGTTACTGTAGGAAACTAGAGCTGCTCTTTCTGCTCAGTTGGTGTGGTGACTGAGAAGAGGCTTTTCTGTCACTTCCTTGGCTTTCCTGTTTCCAGGATGAGGAATGTCTTTTGTTGTTATGAATTGTCTTAATATCCACTTTTGCTTCTAGCTTCCTAATAACAATAAAATGACATGGCTGATAAATGTTACTGTGGGGGGAAAAAAAGCAGTGAAGCTGATATATTTTGTAACAGACTACTCCCTGTGCTGAGCTATGGCACATCTCTGCGCCAGTGAAAACACAGAAAGGCTACATGGGGAGGAAAGGTGTATTTAGTTAATCTTCACAATTGCAAAGTCTTAAAAACTGTGTAATGGAAGTTCTCATTGCTAAGCCTCCAAGAAAAATACTGTGGCTTTTTTGTTTGTTTTCCAGTTTCCAAAACCAAGTACATTTATTTGTTTCAAGCAACTATTGACTCTTTGGAAAGCGAGTAAAGCATGGAATTGATACTGGAGTACTTGGGGAAAGTGAAGTCTTGCGTGTGTCCAGTCTCAGAATCCTTTCTGTAACTCTGGTTATGTTTTAACTAGACCCTTCACCCTAGCAGCTGGTATCTGTAGTTTGAATAACTTGATTTTTCTGGAGCAGTGTAAGGAATGGGGCCTGCAAAACAAAACTTAAATTGAATTAGTATGTAACTGTTACTTTTGCTTCAGGTAGAAGAAAGTGAATCTGATTTTATGGTATGTGAGCACATCGCTACTGTACAGCAGATTGTGTGGTACCAGCTGCTTTCAGCTGTGTGGGAAGTTAGTTTTCTGTCACGGACATTAATCACTTTCCCTCTTTGAAAAGCTATTAATAGGTTGACAAAATGCTAGCTAAAGCACAGAGAAAGCAATTTCCTGGGTCTAAGTAAATTTTTCCTTTTTTGCAGTGGTTGGCTTATTAAAAATGATGGAAAATCTTTTCTGTGCTTCTTACATGTTAGCACTTACATGCAGAAGTATCAGCTAGTAAGAGTAACATACTTTTAGCAATGTTTAAACTAATGTTTTCTGTACTTTTGGAGAGGTTGCTTTAAGGTGTACAGAATACAACATAGCTACTCTGTAAGCTGTTAAGAGAATGAGAATTTGCAAGGATTTAATATTTTGAGTTTCTAGTAAATGAATTAAGTGCTTTGGTTCGGGTTAATTCCCCGTAAATGCAAGCTCCCAGTAGAACGTGTTACATACTCTTTAAGAAACCTTATGTAACTTATTTCAAGTGCTCGATGGGTATTGCAGCAGCATTATTAGCATGTGGGGGTCTCGAATACTGAGATTACTCTGAAATAGCTTTTTCTATTTGGAAAAAGTGTTGTCTCGCAGATCTGGACCATAGTGTCTTGGTCATTGAAGTCAGCCTAGCAAAACACTGTAGATTTTGGAAGGTTATTTATTCACTGGTTTGCTTGGGGTTATGCAGGTGAAATAAAAGAAACTTCCTATGTGTAACTTCCATTTTATGATTTTATCATTTTAAATATCATTTTTGGTTTAACACCCAACAGTTCTATAATTTATTTTCTATGTGTACTCCTCTTTCTAAATCTCATTTTCATCTGCGTGCCTAGTTACCATTTCACAGGCATGCCCTTATTCATAGACCTGGAAAATGTGGGTGATTCCTGACATCTAGAAATAGATCGGACAAAAAGCAGTACCAAAGGAGTTGAGTTGGGATATGTATAATGATACTCTTTTAACACTATTTGGTGGTCTTATATAAAGCCAGGGGAGGTCAGACAAGTAATTTGTGTGGTTCTAGTTTTGATTTCAGCCGAGCCCAGTGGCTTGAAACTATTCACACCAGAAAAACAAACAAACAAAAAAAAAAAACGTAAAAAGTGAGGATTGCATAGTAGGAATAGTACTTGTTTTGGCCATAAGAGTGAATTTAATCCCTGCTTCTTGCTCCTCTGCTAGGTTTTGGGTGCTAGCTGTTGTCTCAACATAGTGCTACTCTGCTAAGGAGGTCCCTGCTAGCAGCTGCAGAGTAGCACGTTTTTACAGTGCAGAAATATAAGGAATTTTATTGTGTGTGCTGCCAGAGTAGTGCCTGTGATGAGGGGAAAGTGGAGGGAACCGCAGCAGGTTGCTCTGCTGTAGAGCTGCTGCTTTTTGAAGAGGTCCCTGCTGTTGGAGTGATGGTGTTTAATGGAATTGATCCAAGGCCATAATCAAAAAGTGTGCTTTTGATAGGTCTTTGATCAGGTTAAATGCAGATTTCAAAGTCACGTTTGAGACTTGGCCAAGTGACTTGCAATTGCAGAAGACTATCAGAATTGTTTCACCAAATACTATGTTTGCATTTGACAGATTATTTTCTTAGTGACAGAGTTTAGAAACATAGGGGCCTACAGAAGCTATCAGTACTTATGCAAGCATTACCACTGAGTAGACTCCTAGTTTTGGCTGTTCCTCTTGCTCAGAAAAGTAGCGGGTAAAGGATAAGGGCTTGTTAGAAATAGGAAAATTAGATTGCTTTTGTCGAATTCAGTTCATGACTAACAAAATTTTGACTTAAAAATTGATGAATACTGGGGGGGGGGGGGAGGTTATCTCTTTGCTGTGATAATATAATAACAGAAAAACAAGAATAGTGTCCCGTTCTGATTTCAAATATTAGGATTTAAATAATGGATCCATTTTTTTTTCAAGGGGGAATTGAAAGCGTCCCGAAGAAATGTAACAGTAGTGGAATGTAACTTACGCT
The DNA here is from genome assembly GCA_013398735.1 of Nothocercus julius. Lineage (NCBI taxonomy): Eukaryota > Metazoa > Chordata > Aves > Tinamiformes > Tinamidae > Nothocercus > Nothocercus julius. Next base: position 1,708,136 of record VZSV01000090.1, read on the forward strand.
AACGTGGAGCAAAATATTTGTGATCAGCTAGGTACTGAATGTGTTGTTTTTTGTTGGTACAGGTATGGTCCTGAACATCATGAGCATGTGACTTCAAAAATGGACAACTGGATCTACTACAAGTCGTGACTGGCCTTAAACTGACCTAGAACCATAAAGGGCCTTCACGGGATTTCTCTCGTTGCTGGTTTTCACGTGTCGAACTGCCTCACACACCAGCTCCATCATGTACGGGAGCGCCCGGTCAGTCGGGAAGGTCGAGCCGAGCAACCAGAGCCCGGGGCGCTCGCCGCGGTTGCCACGATCGCCGCGCTTGGGCCATCGTCGAACCAACAGCACAGGGGGCAGCTCTGGAAGCAGCACCGGGGGAGGCAGCGGTAAAACCCTTTCTATGGAAAATATTCAGTCTTTAAATGCTGCTTATGCTACGTCTGGCCCTATGTACCTAAGTGACCATGAGAACGTAGGTGCGGACACCCCCAAAAGCACCATGACCCTGGGGCGATCTGGAGGGCGGCTGCCTTACGGTGTTAGGATGACTGCGATGGGAAGCAGCCCCAACATTGCCAGCAGCGGAGTTGCCAGCGATACTATTGCATTCGGAGAGCATCACCTCCCTCCGGTGAGCATGGCGTCCACAGTGCCTCACTCGCTGCGCCAGGCCAGGGACAACACGATAATGGATCTGCAGACGCAACTCAAAGAAGTGTTACGGGAAAATGACCTGCTCCGCAAGGATGTGGAGGTGAAAGAAAGCAAGCTGAGTTCTTCAATGAATAGTATCAAGACCTTCTGGAGCCCTGAGCTAAAAAAGGAGAGAGCCCTGAGGAAAGATGAAGCTTCCAAGATCACCGTTTGGAAGGAACAGTACCGAGTTTTGCAGGAAGAAAACCAGGTTTGTTTCCTAATGTCACAATTGTGTTAGTGTATATATGCATGCAATAGCACGATTAAATGAATTTAACAAATGTGCACCTTGCTCTTGCAGGCAAATATATCGGTACTTTTCCCACACAACTGGTGTGAATGAGATGTCTCTCTAAATGTTTGCTGTCAGAATTACAAGCCATCACTGAGGGTGATCACCACTCATGATTCTTATGCCATGTCTGGAACCAGTACTCCCCTTTGGAAGTATTTTAGCCTGCTCGTTATTATTTCTATAGTGTTAACTACTTGAAGTATTTTCTGAGCTGTGAAAGTACCAACTGCTGACCATAAATACAACTGTATTTTTGCTTGATGCTGACTGATCACCAGTGAAACGAAGTTTGCTTTGCAGTGTTGTAATTTTAGAGCTCTGGTTAAAACCTCCAGACCTGGGGGTCTCACAGATGGTTACAAATGTGCCCACACTTAAATAATACTCTTTAATACCTGCTTATCTAGTCTTTTGTTAGTAGCTGTGCCTGTCTTGCTATATGACTGTTATAAAGCACCGGTTAGAGAACAGGCAGGAGAATGAGAATCTTGGGCATCTAGACCTGTTTTTTGTCTTGTCCCCTTTAAAAAAGAGCTTTTTAAAGTTTTCTAATCTAGACCTACTTTCCGGCTAATTCTGAAATAACAACTCATCATTGACTTAGTGTTCTGCTGGTTGTTTAGTTGTTTTTAAGTCACAAGTGAGTTGGAAATCTCTGTTTTCTCCTGTTCCTCCCTCCCCCTACCAAAAAAACCCAAAACCCCAAAACAAAAACACACACACACCTCACCCCTTCCATGTGGAATATGGACCCAGTGGCCAGTTCCTAACATTTCCTTAAAATTAAGTCTGCTTCCACCATGGTAAAACTAGTTTCGCTTTTGAGTTTTTAAAATATCCAAGAAAATTTAAAGAAATGGTTTCCGTAATTCATGTGTGGTCATGTTCTTGAAGCTCTGTTGGTGTACTTGCTAGTTTAGGCAGTGGATTATTTTTGGCTTTGCTTTGGAAGATGGAGAGGAGAGGGAAAACACTGGAAGAAAAAGTAGTTGTAGTACTTGGTGTGTTATCCTCTACTTTCAGGTGACCTATAATTTAAAGAGTAGATTGATTTTGCTTACTGACAATTGTGGCACTGAAGCTGTCTGTTCTTTAAGAACTAGATGCGGCAGCAATTTGCTTTTCCTGAGTTAATATGAAATAATTTAATGAACTCATGCTATTTCATAGCCATGTTCTTGTTTTCTGGTAGCATGACAGCATGAGACTTGTTAATGTGCAGCATTGTAGTATTCAGTCTACTATGTCTTGCTGTAACAAAAAAAATCCAGTCATTCTCATTAAACTGGTACTATGTTCAAATGAAACGTAAGATACCATCCACTCTTGAAGCCGTCTGCTGTTGTACATAGTTGCAGCTAAATATTGTAATTCTTTTGGTTCTAAAGTTACATTTTCATACTGAGGGAAATGCCCTTTTGGAAGGTGTCAACACTTTTAACACATCAGTTTCAATATTTGAGGATGCTGTGGAAATTTTGCAAGAATGACAGAATGGTTAAGGTTGGAAGGGACCTCTAGAGATCTAGTCCACCTCCCCTGCTCCAGCAGGGACACCTAGAGCATGTGGCACAGGGTCACATCCAGGCGGGTTTGGAAGATCTCCAGAGAAGGAGCCTGCACAGCCTCTTTGGGCAGCCTGTGCCAGGGCTCTGTCACCCTCACAGGAAAGAAGTTCTTCCTCACATGGAGATGGAACTGCCTGTGTTTCAGCTTGTACCCATTACCCCTTGTCCTGTCAGTGGCCACCACTGAGAAGAGTTTGGCCCCATCCTCCCTATATTCACCCCTCAGGTACTTGTACATATTGATCAGATCTCCTCTGTCTTTTCTTCTATAGGCTAAACAGGCCCAGCTTGCCTAGTCTTTCCTCATAGAAAAGTATAGTGAATGCATCACTTAGAATGGAATGCAGGTTACTGAATATGTATAAATTGGAGAACACTGGTTCTTCTTTCCCAGTGTTTTTCCTGTCTTTCCTTTATTCCCTAATTAAACATTTACAGATATTTCCAGGCTGCTGTTCTCTAGGCAATTGCTATAATTGCTACCACACTGGTGGAATTGTGTAACTTTGGTCCAAAAAAAGAAGGGTGCAATTTAAAAGTAAAAGGGGTATTATTGCAATGAGCTGTAAAAACGGAGAATGCTAATTAATAGATTATAGTTAGCTAACAGTGTGTCCTAATTAAACTTTGAATTCATTATGTAGTCTATAGCCTTCTGGAGTTGGTCACTTCAGCCTTTATAAGGCAGATCAGTTTAATAGGATTTACTGTAATTAAATAGACTTCTCTGTTTAGACACCGAACAAGGGATTTCTCTCATCTGTGGGGGGACCAGAACAATCTGTTCTTTCCCCCCTATAAAGCTGAATTAATTTATTCCCGCTGCATTTTCTTTCAGCATGCTTACAGGAGCTGATGTGTTAGATCTTAGTAGCAGCGCTTTTAATACAGCCTTCTGGCATGGGCAGGGCTTGTGCTTTGTGCTCAGTTTGGGTGAGGACAGATGCCTTGGTAAAGACTGCCTCAGCTCGCAGAGCTGAGAAGCTGGCTCACTCGTGCCGGTAGCTGAGAGTCACCTGGGTCTCTTTGCTGTCATCTTGCTCCTTGTTCTCCTGAGTGCACTTGATTGTCCATGGTGGGGTGTGTGGTGTTTTTTTTTTTTTTTTTTTTTTTTAAAATCACTGTTCTGGTCACCTTTGAATGATTAAGTTGCCTTTTGGTTTGGGAAGATGTTAAAAATACTTAAAATCACGACCTCTAGTTGATTACTGCCTCCTAGTCTCTTTTAAAACATGCACTGATGGCTTTGGGACTTGTGTGTTTTGTTTTTCTGTTTCTCAGAATTTACTTGCAAGTAAATCATGATTTTTTTTTTTCCTTTTTTATTTCAAAGAAAACTTTCTTTCCAAGGAAGCTCTGGCTTCAGTGAAGATCACAGAACTCCTTTTAAAGAACCTGATAGGAATGTTGGAGACTGTGTCATTTGTCCTGATGCAGCTGCATTTATTTATTTATTTATTTTATTCTAGGGCAGCAGGAAGCAGGAATAACTTGCATAGCACAGAAGATGTGATGCAGATGCATCTATATAGGTCTCGGTTCCAGAATGCTTAGATCTTGCTTTGCTGTATTGTTTCACAGCCAGTTTAGCTGTGATGCAGCCCAGTTGTACTCATGGGACACTCACATGAGCAAACGCTCTGGTTCTGGAGTGTAGTGTATGCTGAGCTTTATTTTTACCCTTTCTTTTTGATCTTGGAAGAGATCAAAAATACCTGGAAAATACCCTTTTCTGGTAAATAGGGAATATTGTTGCTCTCTTTTTTTGAAGTCCTTAGAACTTAACATGGAAAATATTCTTGTAGTTCAAGTAAATTCTTGGAAAGGAGGAAAAAAAAAGTACAATGACTTTCAATGCCTTTTGGGTTATTTAGCAAAGGGAGAGCAGTAATGGTTTCTCAAATGTTAACAACGCCTTACATATCCAAGGGTGAACTGATGGAGCAGAAGTTTTTGGCATGATATCACTCTCCACTGCCTGCTTTAAGAACTGTACTGCAGTTGCATTCGCTCGTAGTGTGAGTGTGGTTTACAGCTGCCTTGAAATCTCTTCCTCATCACAAGGCAGAAGAAGGAAGGAAAGGCAGTGAGTATTTTTGCTACTTTGATTAAACCTTGTTCTCTAAAAATCAAGGATCATGATGGACTATGTGGAATTTAGGAGAAAGGTCCTCTTCTCTGTTGTTTGTACCATTTTTTTTTGTCCTTTAGTATAACTAGATGTTTTATTTGTGTTACACTATTATCCCGCACCAGAGTTTGTCTTCCCATGCTGAAGATTCTTGGAGATTCCTTGGAGATTCTTGGATTCTTGGAGATTCCAGGTATCTTGAAGATTCCTGGAGATTCTTTTCCATGTTGCTGTGTTTCCCTAGGAGCTATGATGACTTTGCTTCTTGAGAACATGTCTCTTGACATTGTTCTAATTCGGATTATAGAGTTCTTAATTTATCTTAAATGTTTTTACTGTACAAGAATGAAATAGAAACTATGTAAGGCTCAGGTTTGGAATGGCTCAAACCTCCGATTGCTTCCTCAGTGAACAGTTGCAATGGTAGGTGGTAGCAGTACCACAGAGATGCATTTTAGTAAAGACATCTTGGACTGGTATTACAGCTTTCTGATATCAAATCTGGTATTTCCTGCCTCTGTCTTATGCTGTTTTTTTTTTTTTTTTTTTTTTTTTTTCTCTCTCATGGAGGTGAGAATGGATTGGCTTTTCTCATGAATATAGGGTATATATATTAGGTAATATAAAGTATATAAGAAACTATGGCCTAAGTGGCAGCAGCCTGCATAATGCAAATTCAGCATATTTGAGTTTTGGTTTCTTTGACTTATGGAGCAGTCAACATCGTATTACATCTTCGCAGGGAAGTTTTCAAACTTTTTTTATAGTTTCTTACAACTTTGATAAGGCATCTTATTCCCTGCAGTCACTCCCTGCAGAAGAAACTCTTCTAAGGTGTTTCTCTTCTAATTCCTGGGCGATTTAGTTGCTCCTATGAGTTTTAGGAAGAGAACTAGGTCAAGAAAAGCTGGAAGCAAAAGGCTTTTTCCATGTTTTCCCCAGGAGGCTTTTCTGGCCACATGGGTAGTGTTGTACTCAGGTTGGTCTTTTGTCTTTCGTTCTAACCCAAGTTGTTAACTCGAGCTGTTGTTTTGTATCTAGCCAAGTTCTAACCGTTCCACTACAGCAGTTCAGTCTCTGCAGAGTCTTTGCAACCTTGAAGCTGTCCAGACATCAGAGTAGGTGGTGTTGAAGGAACTGTCTAGAGGCGCAGCATTTCTGGCTTCTGGTTTTTGTGGGCTGTCTGGAAGAGTGGCCGCAGTGTTCAGTAACCTGGTGTGCCATTGCGTTGATATGAGCACAGGGACAGTGAGCGTATAGAGTTTCCAAGCACGCCATTGGGTTTAACAATGAGGCTCATACAGAAACACAAAGATGAATTTGCTCATATAGTTATTTTGCAACTGAGTTATTTGAGGTTTAGTCAGGAGCATTTGCTCAATCCTCTGGATTGTTTTCCAGAGTCTTCCGCTTGTTCCTCAGTTAAACTGGTTCTCAGTACTAAAGAATTCTCCCACCCTCCCAACCCAAGCCCATGTGTTCATAAGGTTTTCTTCATTTGTTCCATGAATCAGCATGTATATCCTTCTATCTAAAACGGGCTGTTTTCGCTTTTCCTAGCATAGGGACTGCAGATCCAGAATCACCTTGGAAAGAGAAGGCTGAGGAAAATGAATTAGTCCTTGGTGCTCTACACTGCTTGCAGTTCTTGCATAGATTGCTTTTAAGACCTAGTGACTGTAGTTACTATTTTGCTAAATACATAAATACTGTAAATCAGCAAGGGTGAGCAGTTGCAGAGAGGCATTAAGATTTTTCCAGAACTCAGCTCAAAGGAATCTAAAAGCAACATATAGTTTATACACGGTCTCAGGCAGTTCCTTGCCAACAGAAAAGATCAGGTCATGGGAATGACGCCTGGTCTAGTCCCATACATAGCACAGTGAGGTGTACCTGCTCCTGAGGAAGTAAAGTCACATGTCAAATTAAAAGATGTTTTTCAGTGCTCTGCAAATATTGCAGAGAGTTGGGGAATATATTCTACTAGGTGCCGTACAGCAACAGAGGTGTCTTGCATCTGCACGACATCTGCATTGCTCTGAAGTCCTTAGTGGGTTCCTAGGCCTTTCTTGTTAGTACTGAGAACCAGTTTAACTGCGGAACAAGTTTCCATAATCAGTCCTTTTGCTGCTGCTTCCCTCCTTTTCTTCCTCACATCCCTGCACCAGTTGACAAGGGAGAGAAATAAGGGGACAATCTATTTTTGGAAAAATAAGCAATTTTTTTTTAAAGAAAGCAAGAAGTTTTTCTTGTGTGTGTCTAGTCTGTTAACCCTTACTGGTGTCTATACCAGTGTTTACCTTTTTTCATTCTGTAGTTGATTGAAGCTGGCATTAAAAAAAAAAAAAAAAAGCAAGGCAAGGCAAAGCTTACTTGATCTTACCCTCTTCAGAACACTGTGTACTGTGCTGAGACTCTTATATAATACTTTTTTTTCCCTTTACATGAGTTAGAGTTGCCTGAATTTTTAATGGATGTGTGTGTTGGGCGGGTTGGTTTGTTTGCTTTTGTGTATGTGTGTGGGTTTTTTTTGTTTTGTTTTGTTTGTTTGTTTTTGTTTTGTGGAATTGTATCCCAAATGACAAATGCTTCTTGCTGGATGTGTGTGGGGCCAGGGCAGGGGTGCGTTTTCTGAGCAAATATTTGATATGTCACGTGTTGTTTTAGAGGAGCTGCAAGCACCAAAATGCTCATCTCAGGCTTAACCTCTGAGTAAAATTATTTTAGGTCAGGTAGAAGTCCTGATACTGAATGTAGTTGCATGTCTCATAGTAGATCTCCCTAGAAAACAAAGCAGATAGTGTTGACTGTTGACACAGCTAGTTAGACCTTCCACGACTTAACCAGCATTCAGTCTCGCAGCTCTGAGCCTGCATGAGGCTTCTTACGACTGCATTTCTTTTGAGGGATGGGAATATTTAACGCTAAGCACTTAGCGTGCTGAAGGATTTGGGTAGACGTACCAAGGATCTTAAGACCTTACAAGATGTGTAATAACTGTCAAAAGTAACAGAACTAAGAAACACTGAGCTCCTAGAAAAGTAAAGCTGAAGTGAATTTCTGCTTTATTATAGAAGATGGCATTCTCCTTTAATTACATTCATGTCTTGGGCATGATCTAAAGAAACAGTGGATTGATGAGAAAGACATCGCCTTTGAGCATAATTAAGTCTGCTGTTCAGGCAGGATTCCAAACTTTTGCTAAGCTTTGGGAGGCAGATGTCATGATTTAAGGTGCTGTCTTATAACTGTGCTGAATTGACCTTTCCTTGCCAGGGTATTCCCATAGGAAGTGATCTTTTCTGCAATTTGAGCCATGCATCCATCTCATGCATCCAAATGGAAGAGGACTTTCTTGCCCTATAGAAGGAAAGGGGCATCTTTGTTGCATACAGATGTAAAGAGACTGAATGAACATGTGGAGGAAGATTTCCTTTCTTCTTAGATGAAGGTTTGTTTCATGGAAGTCTTATGGAACGTTTTCATCTAATACACCAGAAATCCCTCGGTTCACAGTAAGCTGAGTTGGCTTGGGTTATACTTCACCTAAAAATGAATTTATTAATTTTTTAACAGTGGTTTTGGCTTGTACGACAAGAGGTTGCAGTGTTTCTTTGCTAACTGACAGAAGCACGTCTGTGCTGATGGTGACACAAGGTTTAAGAATTAGTGCTATTAGTTGAAAGAGTTAATCTCAGAAGAATCCTAGAAGGAGGAAGTAGGCTCAAAGAAGAACAAGTGGTCTTACAGTAAAAACTTCATTTAATAATAATAAAATAAAAAAAAATTAGGGAATGCTGTGACCTGCAAACTGGTGGAGGTTTGGAAAGGAACTGTGGTTATCTCCCTATTTTGGATAAATGTGGAGAATCAAATTTATGTAATCTTTTTTCATCCCTATTCAGTCTAGAAATGTCAGTAATAGTCTACTACTATGTCTATATACTACTATATAGACATAGTCTACTATACGTACATAGTCTACAATAACTGTGTCTACTAGGTAATGCACAGATGCACACCAATATCTAAGTATCTTTGGTTATGCTTGTTAGTGTTTCTGATGAGAAAGAAGGGAAAAATCAAAACTCTAGTCAGATCAAAGACTTACCCAAGTATGGGAATTTTTGTATTTTACATATGCACATATATTTTGTTGTGCTAATCTGAAATCTTTTGTGGTATGTTAAAATTTATAGATGTAGTTGCTTTTGGAGATTAATAGTTCAGTGTAATTGGGAAAAAATGGGAACTGACAACCTAAAATTTGCATTTGTTGAGGGTAAAGCAATGTCCTAGTCTGATTTAGTTTGTAAATCATTTAAGTAAAATCAAGTTGCTCTTTCTATGGAGGTTTTCATTTGGACAGCATTTTTTTTAAAACATTCTCCTTCAGCAGGTACTTACTAGGTTGGATTTGGCCGTACCATTGTGAGCTGTTAATGTGTAACCATTTTCATAGATCTACAAGCATAGTTGCTCAAAAACGGACTTTTGTAAGGAAGCATAGGTATATTTTCATATTGGAAAGTAAATATACTGTGCTATATATGCATTTAACAGCATTTTTTATGGGATAGGAAAAAGTAAACACCTTAACCTTTCTCTTTTTTAAAGAGCATTTGGACTTGTTCTGCTTGTTCTGGTCACTATTTAGAAGTTTTCCCCAAACAGAATTACCTTTAATATTATTTTGCGGGAGAAGAGAGAAATCACCTTTTATGATTCACCTTGCAATAAAATGAACTGATTCAAACTTCTGTTAACACTGAATCTGTTTTAGTTTGAATTAGCAGTTGTTTTTGACAGTAAGAGTTTTAATACATATTCTTTGACCATGATTCATGAGATGGTATGTGTGATGGATGGATGCAAAAGTTGAAGTGAAGATGCACACTATGGTATGTGGCTATGTTATTATCAGTAATACCTGAGTTCCCAGAGTCTTGAAGTTTCTTAGCATGCTAGTAAGATCCTACTAGCAGTTCCACTATTAACACCAGAGTCACAATAAATGGAAATAGTATTCTTTATTTTTATGAAACCTGTCTGTGTTTTTGCTTTGCATTTTTTTAATCATCCAAATATGTTTGAGATTTAACTTTAAAATCTGAGTTAGTGATTAGTAGAAAACAGCTGAGCAAGTTTGTCTTGCTGCCATTACTTTCCCTTTCCATGATCCTCCTAGAAATAAGATTCAAAAATCCAATGGCTGCTATTTCAGGAAGGTTCCAAGTTAGCATTTCTGTTGGGGAGAAGCCTTGTGCCTTTTCACTAACGCTGGAAATACATTCAAGACTAGCTTAGCTGTTTAAAACTGTGGATGCCATTTTGCTTGTTTATTTTTCCAAAACAGAATCCATTTGGTGTGCGTTCGTTCAGAAATGCTCCATCTCCTTTGCATTTAGCTGAATCAGCTCAAAACTGTATGTCTTTCAGACATCTGAGGTCTCTTTTTTTTTTAACTATGAGAATTGTCTTTAATTCATACTTAGCATCACTACTTTTTTAATTAACTGGTTATAGTGTTTCATGTCAGACTTGTTTAATCTGAGACACTGCAAACCTGTGGAAGAAAGCATTAATTCACTTTTTTACAGTCATTGAGGCTGTTAATATTTCCTTGTGAGTTGCTCTATGTAGGCCGTCTTTGAAGCATGATTTTAAAAAAGTAGATTTATGCTTTGTGTTGTGCCTATGAGCAAATAATCTGGTGCAATAAGAACTGATTAGAGACAGAAGTAATAGGTGCTGTGATCCTTCATCTTTACTGTACTGAGTTTGGGAGGTTTACTCATGACTCGTTATATTAAGGTCTGTTGAACTCCTGGAACATTCTCTCTGCACTTGTGGTTTTATGCTGTCTGAAGGAGTGATCCTCTGCTCACTTCTTTGTCACCCTGTATTTAGGGATTGGGGTATTTTGGGGTTACAGCTAGAGGAACTGGACCACGTTCTGCTTTATTTTCTTGCAGTTGGTACCCGGTTGATATTCACAGGGCTGTGAAACAAGCCAACCTTTGGTGAAGGCTAGGATCTTTCAAAACAATTCAAAACAATATGAGACTCTGAAGGAACTTTAATACTGATGAATTAAGCATTTCAGCACTCTAGGAGGTCCATGTTACTCTCGTGTCAATAAAGTGGTTGGTAATAACAGTATGGTTGTGTACAGTACTTGAGTTGATAGTTACAACTGCTGCCTTTTCATCCAGAAGTCTTTTATATATTGATTTGTGATATTTCCAGCTGGTTTCTTGTTTCGTTAGTTTCTCCTCTCCCATCAGAGTTGATAGTCTTTGGACTAACTTTAAGGAGTTAAGTAGACCAATTGTTCTTATGCTGCTTTTGGTGTCGGAATTATTTAAATTGCACAAATTCAGTTTTGTGCAACAGGTTATGCCTTAATGTGCACACACATTTCCAAGCTACTTACTGAAGTGGCCAATATGAGACAAGAAGGGCCCTTTTTTTTTTAAATGAAATTTTTATAATGCTTTTATGTTCACATTGCAGTTTGTCTTGACTTCATAGGTGAAAATAATTTATGCTTATTCTGAATGGCCAACAGTCCTTTGAAGAAAAGAAGACTAAATAAAGAGAGAAGAATACATTAAGCATTTCCATCCTTTTTTTTTTTTAATCATACCTGGCAAGAACTCTCTGAAAGAATATGTAGCTACTGTCTTAACCACATTTTTTTCCATTAATCTGTTTTCTGTTGATTCTTGATATACCTTTAATTTCTGCAGCAAAATTCCAGACACTATGTACAGTATTAATTATAATTACTATCATTATGATTTTCCCCCCTTAATTAGTGCCATTCAGTCTCTGCACCAAACAAGTCAGCGTTGCTATTGTAATAACCTGAGTATATATTCAACATATGGAGAGCTCAGCAGAATTCAGTTTCCTAGATACTAGGAAGTTCTGAACTTTGTACATATATTCAGTGTAGTTCTTGGATGGAATAGTTATTAAAAATGCTGTAGTTCTGCTCTGGCTAATCTTCGGTGACTTGACATTACTGTTCTCTCCCTTTTTGCTGATACTAGTTTTATACAGCTCTGGACGAACAGAGTCCCAGAGCACTGATCCAATTACAGAGTAACTTGGCAAAAAGGTTAATTCTCACATCAGTTTGTTTAAAAAATAGTGCTAAGGGAAATGAGATTAAAAGATATAACCTTAAAAGAGTAAATATGTTTTCTGCTAAAAACATATTCTGTAATAAACTCTAAAATTAAATAAAACCTGTTAATGCTGACTCTAATGAATCATTTATTTCCTGCTCAGAATTGCTATTTCCGGAACATAGTCTAGAAAGAAACAGTGGAAAAGTAGATCATGACTTATTTTCCTTTCAATATTAAAGGCTGACTGAAACATAATTTTTTGTTCTGAAAACCGCCATATTTGGGTAAGTATGAAGGAAAGGAATAAAAAAGCTTTTCTCAGTTCCTTCTTGTGGAGCTGTGGGATTTCTTCAAGAACTCCTGATGTGTAATGTTGACAGATGTTGGTCTCCTGAACGGATTACTCAATTTCTTCAGTCTTCCCACTCACCGTCCTATGTTCTCCTGCAGTACGCAAATACAGAGATACTGCGTCTTAACAAAATGTTGCATCTTTTCTGTGCTATGCCAAGATCTCCTAGGCCTGCCTCATGAGAGGCAGGGTGCAAGTGGGAGGATAACTGCAAGCAGAGAACGAGGATAGAGTCAAGGTTTACTTGGAATAAAAACCTCGATCCATACAAACCTGTGAGACTACCCAAGATGAATGTGGGGGTGCTAAGAGAGCTGAGTGATGCTGTCGTGTAATGAGACTTCTTAATATCATCTTAAAAGACTATAGAGATTGAGGAGGGCTCTGCAACCCTTGGGTTTGCCAAGGGTAATGACTGAAGTGCTTGTGCTGAGGTTGTGCCTGATCAAACTCACTGCCTTCTATGACAAAATGACCAAATTTGTGGTGAGAGAGTACCAATGGATGTCATCTGTGTTGACATAGCAAGGCTTTTATCACTCTCCTCCACGTTCTTGTGCTCAATTTAGGATGTTGTGGTCAGGGTGGGCCAACAACCAAGTAGATAAAAAGCTGATTGCATGGTCAGGCTCAGACAGTATTGTTTAACAAGTAAAACTCTTCCATGTTGCTGGTAAAAAAAAAAAAAAAAAAAGGTGGATTCCTATTTAACAACTTTATGATGTAGAGGGAAGTGACAACTTTAGACCAAGACTGCAGATGACTTCAGACTGGGGGAACAAGTCAGTATACTGAAGAGCAAGGCTGACCCTCTGAGGAATGAGTGGACAGGAACCTTGGGAAATTCAGTAATGACAGATACGAAGTTGCAAGGGCCTCTCCCTTGTTACCTGCACAGTACAGAGATGACCAAGATGGGGAGCAGGCAGTGAGGAAGTTCTTGGGAAGATGGAGCCAGTCCCTTTGCAGTGGCGCATGGTGAAGGGTGAGAATCAAGGAGCATAAACTGAACCCTATGGTGCTGAATGAATATGAGGAAAACCTTTTTCCCCATGAGGATACTTGAGCACTGGAATAGGTTGCTAAGAGGGTCTGTGTAGCCTCTTTGCATCTTTGGAGGTTTTCACTCTCTAGCTGCATTGAGTCCTAAGCAACACGGTGCAGTCGCATAGCTGGCCTTGCCTTGAGCGACACATTGGACTAGATGTTCTTCTGCTGTCCTTTACAATCTCAATTGTTTTATCATCATTTTGCTTTGAAATACTGGTTAGTATAGTATGGTATGTCTGCTTATGCTTCTAACCTAAATCATAAGTAAACATGATTCTCTTTATTCATCTTCAGAAAGGTGTGGAGGGAATCATATATGTATACAGTGTGTATCTTTATCAGATCATTAAGAATATAGTAAAATGTCAGGCTGTGAAAAGTTCCCAGCTTGTGATTCAGTTGTGCCTTCTAATTAGTATAGTGAATGTTTCTAGCATAATTTGGTAAAGAAAAGCTGCGTTCTCCAAGAGTATTGATAGTATCCGAGCTGCGGTCTCTGAGACTACTGATAGTGCTATCTAAGCTTTCCACTTATCCAAGTCCTTATGCTAGCTCAAGACTTGAAGGATTTTTGCTCTTCCATAACGATGGAGGCTTCATGCATCACTTTAGTAAAACACATCATAAAATTTAGTGATATTGAGTTGACTTTGACAGCTAAACCACTGCACATTGAGCGCACTGGTCCTGCTGAGACTGGGACTTACCTGCCTTTATTACGAGTACTGTTGATGTGTTCTTGCCGAGGTGTACTAGACCCCGAAGATCACCAGCCACCTAGGCTTACGTGATTGATAGCACTGTGCATGTTTTGACTAGACTGTTTTCTTCTGGCCAGATAGTTAAGGGAATTGGTTCTCACCTTGCCCGTTAGAAATAAAATCAAAGAAGATTAGGTATGTCACTTTATACTCTACTATTACTATTAATTTTCTTCATCAAGTATGCAGTCTTGCCAAAGAGGAGTCTTGGTCCAGATCCATAAGATCCAAATTGACTTCATGCCCTATATTTGGCAGTATTCCTACAATCCAAGTTTCTTTGTAACACTGTAATGATTATTTTCCTAAATCCTGGGTTAAGATATAGGTCATTTTGATGAATTTTGTCTCCCAGCTTCTTGCTAGCTTTGATTCTGTTGCTCATTTATTTAAAAAGGTTGTTAGCTTATTTGTTACAATGGTACTGTTAACCTGTGTATTAAAGTTTGAAGTTTCAAAGTGCTGAACAAATGCTCGTGACTATCAGTTATTCTTAAATACATCTCTGAGGGAGGAAGTTATTCTTACATTACAGATGGTGATGGTACTTCTAAAATATTAATCAATACGTAGGCATATCTGTATGAGAGTTTGCGGTAAGCCTTCTGCTGTCACTTAGTCTTTTTTTAACCTCAAGAAGAGCGTACAGCCTGTGTTACAGATCTGTAGCTACTCTGCCTTTGGCTCACTGTTCAGTTTCAATTCAGGTCAGACCATGTTCATGTTAGTGTTTTTAGTAGTCTTGCCTTCCAAGTTTCCTGAGGGTTTTCTCTAGGACTGTCTTATAGTACATTTTCTTCAAAATATACTTAATTGTTTTATTCTGGTTTACTCCTTGTAGTTCTCAATTTGTTATCTGTAGTTCTCAATTTGCTATCTGCTTAAGCAATTTGTGAAATGCGTGTCTCTAATCAGTGTTAAAGATCTGAAATTTTTTTTGTATCTGATAAATCTTATGTGCTAAAACCAAAATTATTGATATTGTTAAAATCTAACTCAAATGGGATTTTCTGGTTTAATTCTAAACTGATATGGTTGCATTATAGCTGGTTCTGCTTTCTATGTATTAGAATACAGCTTTCTCAGTGCCCTTGGATGGGCACAAAACATCCAAGACAACAGCTTGGCCAACTCTGTTCTTCCTAGCCTTCAGGCTTACTCTTGTATAGATGATCTAACTTTCCCACTTACTTTTGATGTGCCTTCTTTTTCTCCCTCTCTCGTTCGCTCGCTCGTTCTCGCTCTCTCTCGTTCTCTCTCAACTTTCCCGCTCCATTCCAGTCTCTGATGCCTTAATCATGTTTTGCAGCTTCTGGGCCGCACAGCAGATAGAAACCCTATTTATCTTCTAGTGAATGGGATAAGCCACACTGAGTCTTATTCACCTTTAAATTCCAGTTGTTCTTTACATTTCATGCTGCTACTACTAGAAAAATATTGGTGAAAGAAGCTTTTTTTCACACTTCTGTGTCTCTGTTGCGGTATTGTTATTGACTTTTGAACATTCAGGTTCATTACAAATGGATTCTGTGTTAACAGGGGCATAACAGATTTCTGTAGTGTCCCATTTCTTTCCACATAGTTCCACAGAGTTGTGCTACTAGAAAAACTTTGAAGATTTATGAAGGAATATGACAAAAAGCAATCTGTTTTTTTCATCTTTTGCTCCAGCGCTTCAGTGCCCACTGCTTGAGTTCTCGTATGATGGTCCTATAAAAATATTAGTTTGTACAAGTACATTGCATGAAAGTGTTACAGGTTCCTCATTTTGTGCCGTGAAAGACCTTCACGTGTTCATTTGACCTCATCTGTTTACATGGACATCTACCTCTTCTTTGATCTAGTATTCAGTGGGACTTGAATATCCTGGTGCTCAAGGAGCTGTTGTCCTGAAAACACTTTCAGGATGTTTACTCCTGCATGCTAATCAAAGTTATTGTGAGACATTGCCTGCAATTATTACTTGCTCAGATTACCGCTCATCAGTTCAAGGTATTTTCCTTTGGCCTCTCTGTAGCACCATATGTCTTTTCCAGGTGTGCTGACTTGCCTACCAGTCTTTGAAGGGAATGCTCCTGCAGATACTCTTAATAGGATCATTTCCTAAAAGGGAAACTGCTGATTGAATAATGTATTTCCCTTTTTATAACTTTGCTATTTGTTTCCCGAGGACCTCATGACCATATGTCAATGACATGAGATCTCTAGTCTTCTGTAGAGCACAGCATGTATATTGCTTCTGTTTGAATATTCACTCTGGATATTCAGAGCTATCTGATGCTGGACATAGACACTGCTACCACCATACTTACGTTAACCAAAAAAAATACAGAATCCTTATCTCCAAAGGGTAGAGAGAATCAATATTGGAACTTGGGAGAGAGAATCAATATTGGAACTTATGCATCAGATACTGCATTTAAAAGTCAGCATCTACCTGCCCAGACTTGTGAAGGTTTTATCTGATGTGTATTGTTCCACATGAAGGGGTCAGTGCCACATGAAAGACTCGTACGTGATGGTGGATAGTTTGACACTGATGCTTGTTTATCCAGTGTGAATATATATTCACACTGTATAAACTGTATTGTGTGGGCTACAATTCAAAGCAGTAGAGGCATTTGCTTACCTGTAAGTGGATGCATTTGTATGTATGTGTTGGCTTCCCTTTTACCTTGCTTCATTCATTAGAATTCAGAGATTTGAATTTAAAGAGCTATATGGCTTATCGTATTGTATATCATTTCTTAAAGACCTATATACTGTTTACATATTTCTAGCCTATCCAACTGTATTCTACCTTACTCTTACTTTTTAGTTTGTGGAAATGAATGAAGAGGATAGTGGGAACTTTCTGATAACTGCAAAAAAGTGCATGCCATGGCTTGCTTTCAAAGAGGGGAAGAAGGAGTGTACAGGGGTCTACAGGTCTGCCAGCTTAACCTTAGTTCCTGGAAAAGTTAGAGAGTAGATCCTTCTGGAAGCCAGATGCAAGAACATGAAGGCCAAGAAGGTGACAGCCTGTGTGGCTTTGCCAAGGACGAATCATGCCTGACCAACCTCGTTGTGTTCTGTGATGAGATGACTGGCCCAGCAGATGAAGGGAATGCCGTAGATGGTGTTATCTGGACTTGAGCAAGGCCTTTTGCATGGTTTTCCTTAGTAACCTTATTGCCAAACTAGTAAAATAAGGGTAAGTGAACTGTATGACTGGACTGCCAGCCTCTAAGAGTGGTGATCAGCAATACAAAATCCAAACAGTGCATGGTTGTTAACAGGATTCTAGACTGGGCAGTACTGGGGTCATTACTATGCAGTGTCCGTGGTGTGTCCGTGGTAGTGATCTGGATGGTAACGCAGTGGGCGCTTTCAGAGCTTGCTGAGATACCAACTTGAGGGGAGAAGATGATACGCCTAAAGGCGGGAGTGCTACTTGGAGGGACCGCAACAGGCTGGAAAAAAGGGAACTTGGCAAAGGTCAGTGAAGGCAGGTATAATGCCCTGCCCATAAAATGGGAAAACTCCATCCACCCAAACAGGCTGTGGTTGACTGGTTGCAAAGTGGCTTTCCAGATGGGCCACCAAGTGAGCATAGATCAGTAGGATGCCCTTGCGATAAAGGCGGCCAGCTGTATACTGCTTTAGATTAGCAAGAGTACAGCCATCAAGGGAAATAATCATTGCTTCTCTTCAGCACTTGTGAGGCTTCAGTTTGAGCACAATATCCCATTTTGGGCTTTGCGATATAGGAGAGATCTTGACGTAACAGAGTCCAGCAGCTGGCCACCAAGAGGATTGGGGGACTGGAGCATATGGCATGTAAGGAAAAGCTGAAAGAAATAGCTCTGGTCAGTCTGGAGAGGAGAAGGCTCTCAAGTAAATACATTTAATCACTGATGTAGTCTTTTCCTCTTTTATGGTTAAATGTTTAGATGATTCATGTAATAGAATTATTTTATCTTACAAATTCTTGTTTTCTTTTTACTCATATAGCTTGTTTTTCTTGAAGTTCTGTCTTGAGTTATCCCACCAATAGGTAGAAATCTCTATATATACCTTGAAAACGTTACCCATTTATAAAATGAAAGACCGGTTTTCATTTTGTGCATTTTGTGTTTGGATAGATGTTGCTGTTACTGGTTGTCATGAAGGAGCTTGTGGTATCGTCTCGTGACATTGTGGATCACAGGTTTTGTAAAAAGCCAGCTAAAAAATTTTCATCAATTCTTTTGATGAACTCATGCTCTTTATTCACCTTTTTCACGCCATTCAAGATTTAATTGAACCCATATAGAAACAATGAAAGATTTTAGAAGCAGGTGTAAAATCTTGTCAACAAATTAATCGGAACCATCAGCAGACTGCTCACTGCAGTAGCAGCTGAGAGAGCAGACTGTGGGGAAACAAGCTTAAGCCTTTTCTATGGAGCTGGGGAATAACTGGCCTATCTGTACAAAGGAACTGCTCTACAGTACCTTGTGATGTGGATGTTATATTGTAGAGTAGCAATGAAGTTATTGTGGGTTAATTCAGTTTTGACAGTTTATTAATACATATCGTCTTGTTATGTGTATGTTCAGCTAGGCCGAGTAGCTATGTGGTTTGAATTTACAAAAGAAAAAGTCTGTATTAAAAGTTGTCTGTCTTGAAAATAAATAGTATACAATTGAATATTGTTTGGATCTTTAAAATTCTATTGAAAGAATATAGATATATTTAACAGTTCTTTTTCAGGTGTTATTTTAAGTTTTACATGTACAGTAAATGTAAATTTCATTTAATATTCTCAAAATTATGTATGAACTCTTAAAAGATAAGTGGTATTTTCAGAATTAGTAAACTAATTCCGAACTAATTAGTTCAAGATACTGTTTAAAAATTTGTGGCTGTAAAGGTTATTTTCTGCTGTTATATGTTTGGAATATTCTTCAGATATCTGTAAGGAAGTCAATCTCAGACAATTTTGTGGATATATGTCTCCTTTACTTTAGTCCCACTGGTTTACTGGTTCTGCTTTTTTTTTTTTACATTTAGGTGAGATTTGCTTATCAAGACTTATAAAAACTAAAAATCTGCTATGTTAGGATTATCAGTTAGTGAAAAATTCCTGACCTATGTGTGTCAATTTATTGAATAAGCACTTCCAACTTGAAGGGGTAAATCGTTCTCCAGATTTATTCTCAAAGCTGCAGAAAAAGTAAATGTGTGAGCTCTAATCCGCTAAGTGTTTACAGGCTATTTCACCAAGCAATGGTGTTTGTGGTTTGTTATTTATTTATTTATTTTTTTCCCTCCAATCACTATATACTCAGAGTTTTTCTAAGGGTTATTTGTTCACTATAATCTAGCAAATGGTTTGATGTGTTAGATTGATGCTGATATTAAATTGAAGTATTCTGTTTCATCAATTGGATCCAAAATTATGTTTTGTTGCTGTTAAATAATATTGCATGCTGAAGTTTGATTCTATATTTTTTTTTTAAATGGAGACCCTCTTGTCTTTCAGAATATATTTTCTGAGAGAAACTCACTATGTTGCTTACATAGTGAAGAACATAGGTTTTTATAAAAACCTAAAGTATGTTCCACAGATACGGGTGTATCTGAGCGCTCTTAGGTCTTGTTACATATAAGCACCAGTTGATAATGGGCTCACTATGCACTTGTGTGTCATAGTGGTTGTTCAGAGGTCTGTGTGCACCATTTCCACTTCTTAGTGTTCATACTGTTTCTTTTAACTGCTAAAGATTGCTGAATAACCTAAAAGTTGTGTTTCCTGGTATGTTGTATTTCAGCCTTTCTCCACTAACTTGGTAGAAA
>VZSV01000090.1:1729738-1770169 GCA_013398735.1 Nothocercus julius
TATATATATTTATTGATTCTCCATACTGGTGCTTGCATTGCTTTCTTTTGCACTGCCTTATTTAAATGTACATAAATTTCTACAAATGCCAACACTGCCCATGATTACTATAGTAAACTATTGGTTTTTATTTTTCCTTTCAGCTGTTCCCAGTTAAGACGCTTAAACATGCCCTTTGCGGAGCCGGTTTCTGTTTTGCATTGCGTACAAGCTGGCCAGTTTTCCAAGCAGATAAAAAGAAAAGGAAATGAGGCAGCTGGAGGGAGTGTAGAGGCCTTTACAAAAACAGGAGATGGTGCATTGAAAGATGTGGCACTATTGATCTGTGGTGAAAAGCGCAGCGCTGTGGTGCTCTAGAAGGCGTAAATCTTCATAGACTGATTTTATTTTCCTAATGTTTTTTGGACTTTTACACTGATGATGTTGTCAGGGAACTTTTTTTACATGTAATAACTTTCTTGCACTGGTTTGGTTTTAATCAAGAGAAACTGAAAATACCTAGACATAAGAGTTACTGAATGTGAACGCTCAGTATTCTGAACTTTTCCTACTGAGGAATGAGTATTCTTGCTTTTTTATTTTTATTTATTTCTTTTCCTCTAAGATGGAGGCAGTTCTGTGATGTTACAAGCTTCTGCAGGATAAAGCTTTGATTTATCGAAGTGTTCTTTGGCAGGTTTTTCCTACCTGAGTTGATGACCTTATTAAACGATAGAAGCAGCGTTCTTCTGTGTCGTAGGCTGAAGGGCCCAGAGGTGCGCTTGGAGTGTTCCTGGATCTTCTGTGGCAAGCGGTCAGTGCGCCCTAGTTACCACAAAGGCTGTGCAGAGACGTGTCCCCCGCCCTCTCCCTGGTGCTCTGCACATGTTCCCTCTCACTCGCGTGCCTTGCTAGACAAGCTGACCGTGTTGGGAGCAGCTTTTTCCGCTGTGGGAAATTCTTGTTTCCATATGGCCTTGAGTGGATCCATGTTGTTAAACGCATGTTCATGCAGATTTTCTTTTTTTCATGCCCATCCTCGGAATTAATTTGTTGTGAAATTAGAGGGAGTTCACTAGATATACAAGTCTATCAGGATGATAGATGCAGGATAGGATGCATTGAGGGTGGCAGGGGAACCTGCTCTTCTGGCATAATCCTGTTTACGATTGCGAAACACGAAGCCTAGTCAGTTATAATACTTGCTTTCAATGGAAACAACTCAAAACACTCCTGAATGATTCCCCTGCTAATATAGCTCCTGCTATGTAAGTGCATACTGAAGGGTTGCTCTCTTGAGGTAGTTTTAGATGAGGCAGATATTGCAGCCTATTGCATACAGAAGCCATCTCTGTTTCCTACTTTCACTTCTTAAATGCTGACTGGACATCACAGTGTATCTGAATACCATTTTTTTGGTGATCTTTATGCAGACTATTAGTTACAGCACAGCCACTTGCTCCATTTGCATTCCCTCACTGGCATGTTTGAGAGTGCTTTTGAGTGTGATTTTGCCTCAGTCTCTCAGTTCCAGTCAGTCACATGTCCAGCTGAAATGCATTTATTTTGGATTCCTGTGGGCTGGATGTTGATATGGCCTGGGTGTAACATGCATTTTCTTTCTCACCCTCACTTTTAATGGAACCCCCTCAGAAGTCCCTATAAGTTCCATACAGCCGGAATCAGTTTGTATGAGGAATACTGCAGTGCTGCTTTATTGGTGTCAAAGGGAAAAACAAGCAGACCTCTTGTCATGACATTGTCATTGTTTGGTATGTTTGGTCTGCTGAAGATGCTCGTCTTTCATGAATCTTCTCAGGATACAAAGAGTCTGATAAAAATACCAGAGGTTTCTTTCCTTCATAAGGCATCATTTCCAAATGATGGGTCTCATGTTACTGAAACATTCTCAGTAAACAAAGGGAAGTCAAATTCCTGCTCTCGTAACACTAGTTCTTGACATATCTGGAACTGGAGCTAGGTTGGCACTGGGCTTGCTGCCAGCATCACCCCTCCTAATTGTATGATGAGATATTTCAGCTAATGCATCACAATGTTCAGGATGCCTTTATTGGGTGATATGTTTTTCTGTTTTGCAAAATGCCTTGAGATCAACCTCTCTGAGATCCAGGAGAGGAAGATATGCTGAATCTGCTGTTCCACCACAAGCCTCTTTCCAGGATCGTCTCAGATTTACTTCTGTTCTGTGGGTCTGACCAGGTCATGCATGTCTCTTCCGCAGGGCCCGAGGGTGTTGCAAGAGGTAGTACAGATTGTGTTTGATGCAGTTTTAACTGTGCAGGCATGACTGAGGTATTTGTGGATTTGGGACCTTCATCTCTTCATGCAGATGAACTGACCATTGCTTTCAAGGACAATCTTCTCAGCCCATCCTGCATCCCATGGTGCTGTTACTGGAGATTATAGCAGGGCTGCCTCAGCGTTCCACATGGACTCCTTTCATGATTCCTTATGAATGATGTGAAAGCATACGTGTATTAGTGGCAGGGCGAAACGGTCAGGTTTTCTGTGGGTTTCTGTTGATGTTCAAGTCTTCTCTGTATGATTTTAAAATAGATCTTAATAACACAGGCCTATTCATTTTGCAGCCATTTTCAAATTTCATCGTTCTTTTATTGTTCTGTAAAGATTTTTTTTTCACTGTTTGTATTCCTGGATCTGAGGAAATCTCAGGCTTTCCTTAGGTGGGTTGGCCAGTATCATGCTACAAGCTGCAGTTTCTTACAGCTTTCAACATGCTCCATTAATCTTCTGGGGGAGTACATTGTTATCATTTGGATAATCATTTGGATGGTAGAAACATTACTTAAATTGTATAAAATA
Organism: Nothocercus julius; assembly: GCA_013398735.1. NCBI lineage: Eukaryota > Metazoa > Chordata > Aves > Tinamiformes > Tinamidae > Nothocercus > Nothocercus julius. Next base: position 1,732,562 of record VZSV01000090.1, read on the forward strand.
GTGGAGTGAGGAATGATCGGCAATTAACCACCTAAAAACAACCTTGCAAACATACTTGGTTAAAAGTCAATAAATGATGTGAATGAATATGAAATACCACCTTTATTAATGGCTTATAAAAGACCAAAATACAGAAATAGAAGAGAAATATTCTCTTTGTGCCAAAGTTGAATCTCAGAACTCTCCTACCCTACCTGCCCTTTCTGAACATATCCAGGTATTGCATTGAAGACCTGCTTCTTTGACACATGTTTTGCTGTTCATTTTTGATGTGTAGAACTTGAGATAAGCAGGGCTCCTGAGAAACTGGTGTGCCCAGAAGTCTGCATGGCAGGTGAGCTCGGCCCAAGTGAAGTGCTGGTGAATCATTGCCAGGCTCAGCGGTGAGAAGCACAGGAAGGCTGATGTATCCTGCCAATGGCCAGTGTCAACAGTGAGTCATAGATGCTTCTGTTACAAGGAAGAGGATGCAAATAGATTTCAAAGGTTAAATTCTTTCTCACAATAAATCATCAAATGTTCCAGTAAGGATAGCTGACTGGACAGCACTAAGGCTAGCTGGCTGCCTCTTAGCAAGATTAAAGGATGTTAAATGTCCAAGTGCCCTTATGTCTTAGTATAACTGACTTATGACATGCAGTTTTGTGTCAAGGATTTTTTTTTTTTCCAGACAACTAGGAAAGAAACCTTGTACTAGCAACAGGTTTGAACTATCATATTTACCTTTAAAAGAGATGCTGAAGGGATTGTCATAAGGGGCAAGGAGATGCTAAGTGATTACCAAGATGATGCTTGCAGAGAGATAAAACTTTTTATTAGATCAACTGTTGTAGCTGAGAAAAGAACAAACAAACTTTTGTAGTCAAAAGTCCATTTTGTTATTGAAGAAGGGGCAGAAGCAGCAACTCTCAGGTTAAGAGCAGTTGAGCAGTGCTGCTCTGAGGAATGCCACTGAGTTTTAGTGTGCAAAGTCCTGAACAATACTTGCAAGTAAAGAGGGGATATTCTAGGGTGAGTTTGCAACAGTCACTAACTTTTTTGAGTTACTTGTGCCTGTGACATAGTGAGATCTAGTTGTGAGCATGGCGTGGGAAAAAGAAATATATGCGGTGAGCAATAGTGAATTCTAAAAGTCATAAATTATGTAAAAATATTGTTTTTATAATACATAACCAAGATTAATCAGCAAATTTGTGTTGTGAATTGTGTGAATAGCACATTTATTGTTTACTTGTGTACAGTTTCAAAGATGATACAAAAGCAACAAAGCCTTAAGGACTCCTGTACTGAAACTTGGTTTCACGCTCTTGATTGATAGTTATCACTTCTCTGTACAAATTGTGCTCAGATGTTTAGGCAATTAGAGCTGTAATGTTTGTGCAAGCCTACCTATATGCATTCTGTATGGTTCTCAGCTTCTTTTCTGATGTAATGGCTTGGCTGACTGTTTATATTGCAGGTGTATTTAAGTGTTGCTGGCTGCATTGTGCGTGCCTCAGTGTACATCACAATGTCAGCTGCTGCCTGAAGAACTGATCTTCAAGTTCAAGGAAAGCAATGGTGGCAAAACGATATCACTGATTTTTGACTTAGTAGAAATGTGAGTGCATCACTTGCTTAGCAATTCTCCAGTTTGGGGTGGGGGAGTTTCTTCTTGTTTTTTATTTTTAAGTATCTTGATTGAGGAAAGGTTACATCCGTATGGTTTTATTCCCCTATTACATATTCCATTCTTTTGATAGTTGCTGCAGTTTGAGGTTATGAATCACTCTGAACTTGTTCATTTATTGATTTCTTTTTTTTATATATATATATATATATATATATATATATATATATATATATATATATATATATATATATATATATATATATATATATATATAAATGTTTTTTTCCCTGTGCATTCTGCATAATAGACAGGCAGAGGTCACTTAGCAGTTGAAAAAAAAAAGTACTATCACTTAAGTTAGTTGTCCTTAGATGAAATCTGTCCTGTCTTTTTCCAGAGTGAAGCATAGTAGATGAAGCAAGAGGAGCTGTTCTGTCTTCTCAGTGTAAAACCAATCAGATAAGGATTTTTCCTTTGGGGTGGCCTATCATGGTTACATTTATTGAGTGTGGCATGATATGAGGATTTATGAACAATTTTTTTCCCAGAAGTAAAATCAAAACTTGAGCAATTGCTGCTCGTGACAAAAAGCATGCCTGCAGTAGAATACTGACTTTTCAGAGTGGGTTTTATTTTGAGATGTGGAGTTGCAGATGAGATGCAAAGAATGGTAAGACGCAGATACGTAATCTATGAAGTCTGAAGCAGCAGACAAAGATGCTTTTCTGTGAAAAATCTGGTAAATTGAAATCTGTGCTAGAAAAAGATAAGACTGTAGAGATCTTTTGTGTGTTCAGCTGGGAACAGAGACAGGATTTGGAACCTGATGAACTTTTGCTTTCCAAGCAGTGCATACCTTCAGCTCCTCTGAAGGTGTGCAGGTTCTGTGTGCTGCTACCTAGAGACCAAAATGCTACGATTCTCCAAAGGGAGCACTGCCTGCCCTGAGATAGTGCTAGGCCCCGCTGTTCTGGATGCTGATGAGAGCAGTGAGCTTTCTCAGGAAAGATGTCTGTCTAGCTGTGCATGTGCCAGCTATATTCAGTACCTAGGGACTGAGCAGGAAATAATCCCATGGCTATATATGTTAGTGTAGTTTTAGTTAGTGTTTTTATCAGTTGGAGTTTGTTACTGAAGCCAGCTATTATGTATGTAATTATCGGTTTACAGAAGACTTTTGTACTGAGGTACCATTCTGTGATTCTGTGTGTGATTCTGTATCTCGAGGCTCTGTTACTAACTGCGAGTATTTGATAAGTAAAACAAATGTAGATATTAGGCAGAATCTAAAAGGAATGCCAAAATTATGAAGCTCAGGATTGTGGGTTTTTTTCTTAGTAATAGGTTCAGGTGGTCTGTGCTGTACAAATCTTCTATCTGGTGAAGCTGATCTAGGCATCCATTTTGTCTGAGTCGGGTGGAAAAAAAGACAGGGATATTAAACTTTGTTACAATTTTACTTCTTCTTTTTCAGAACTAATGGGTAATATTTGCAAAGGTAAGAGAAAGTGGAACATGAAGGGGGAGAGGAGTCAAATGGGATTGTTTCCCAGGCAAAGCACAGGGCTTTATGCTGGTGTGCCTTAAACGTTTTCATTTTAATAAATGTCACATTTGGCCTTGCAAGCTTTCACTAGATTAAAAAATTAGTTCTTCCTAGGTCCCAGCTTATAGCCAGCAGGTGAGGAGAATTTGGGTCTTCAGAAGCTACTTTCTTCTGTCTCCGGAAGTAAAGCCCATGACGCTGAGCAGATGAGCTCTACAAGTCCTCAGTGTTACAAGCCCTTTTAGATATTTTTCTTATTTCTGAATTTACAGACTCATGTAAAACATGCAGCTCTGAGATTAATATCCTTGTTCAAACGCTTGTGCCATGCTTCAGCTCTTTCCAGAGGTGATGGATTGGCAACTGGAGCTCGCAGCATGGAATTCCCTTCTCCTCTCTCTCTCTGGCTGTTGCTCATTCAGGTGCATCAAACAGGTCAAGATGCTTCTCTGAATCATTTTTAGATGAAAAAGCACTTGCTTACGAGGTTGTTTGCATAAATGTCTTTGAACCAGTGAAAAAGACTTTTTCAAGTTTCACTGGTTTCAAGTCAAAAGACTTGTATAGCATTTCTATCCATGTTGTCTCTATTTTTACAGGTCTTGAACAATTATGTGCTTTCAGTTTGATACATAAAGAAGCCAAAGAGAGCCTGTCATGCCGCAATAAAGCTAAAAACATCGTGGGCTTCCTGAATGGCCGATTAGGAATGATTCATAAGTAGTTCCTGAAAAGATTTATCAGGAGCTAGTTTTCATTCAGTGAGAAATATGGCTTAAATGTTTTTATCAATGCAGTTTTCACTGTGTATCCATTTTGACTTATGGGTATTGCAAGTCTGCTCTCGGTGTTGAGTTTTATATGGATGACAGTGTATACAGAACTCCTTTCTGTTCTTCTCTAGGTTCCTCTAATTCTCAGTGATGTGCAGGATCAGACAAGATAGTTGTAAAGCTTTTCTAAAGTAAAAGTTCTTTTAGCTGTCAGTCCTATTGCAGAAGTCCACTTCAGCTTCTGTCTGATTCCCATTCTAATCAGAAATATTCATATTGCTTACTGAAAACTGAACTTAATTGCATCTTGAGTGGCTTGAGTGTTGCCAGGGGGTTTGCCTCTTGCTTTGTAAGTTCTCATACCTAGCAGAAAACTCTTTTTTGAATGAGAGAAAAAAAAAATGTATGAGTATTTTTATTTCAGTAAAATAAAATTCACTAGCATTTACTACTCTTAAGGTCTGCCTTGCAATAACTATTGCTTTGTGTTCTGGACAGTTGTGCTAGGTCTCTTCATTTCCTTAGCTATTCCAATTGTTCTTCATCCTGTCTCACCACTTAGGGATTGAACTCCTTCAAGGGCGTATTGTTTTGCCTCTGAAAGAGGGCAGAAACTCCTGTAGAAGTTAGTGCAATGTGATGATTTCAGTCTTGCTGTTAAAGGTTTCCTTTAGCTGCTGTCATTTCAGCAAGGGGCATATTCCAGAAGATTAACACCAGAGGTTTTCTATATGCTCTTTCACAGGGGCAGTGATTACTGCAGCCATATTCTAAATTTATCCTGAAATTTCAGAAACACATCAGGTCTGTCTGACTTTCCAAAGCTATACTCAACATAAGGGACTTGACCTACCCAGAATAGACTTTTTCAGGTACCTTTCTTTATTAGTGTAATCAGTATTTCACAGTGTACAGCTGAGAGGCTAGAATATATAGCATCAAGAAGCCACAGGTTTAAAAAAGCCTAGTGAAGCTTTGCATGTACTGTTTATTGCAAATTCTGTTTACAAATACGGAATTTTGTTTTCTTCCCCCTTGCATTTCTGAAAGAATGAGAAAAGCTATGAAGATGAAACGGACATGTAAGTTTTATTTGTTTGGCAGGTTGTGACATGGAAGTCTGCAATTGCTACATTTTGAGCTTGAAATGAGCAAAATGCCTGCAAGTGCTTTTCCAAGAAACTTGCTTCATTTTCCCCAGATTGTTGGTGAGACGGCAAATGTTAGAGGATGCAATGTGTACAGTTATGTGCGGGACAGAAGGCAGTTAGGGAGGTGATCTTTGTATTAGAGAGACTATAAACACATAAAGCAAGAATGAAAATACTACCATGCAGCCAAATCAGTGCTATCTTCTCTTGGACAAGTGAGATGATGTGTTGGGCCCAGTGTTTCTCAGCGCTCCTAAGTCAGGTCCGTAGGTTGATTTTTGCCTTGCAAGGGCAGCACCTTACCAGCACAAGGAAAATTAAACCCAGAACACATCTTCCTCACTCCTTACATTTTTCTGCTTCCCTGTTTCCCATTCCAGCCCTGGGCCGCGATGAGTTCCCACCACATTGCTTGGTGCAAGCTGCCTAGCACATGATGGGCCAGACTGGCAGAGCAGCTGGGAGGCAGCAGCCCCACTTTGCTGTTGGGTATTTGCTTGTCTTTGGTCAAAGAGTGATGTTGTGCAAAACCTCCACTGGCAAGAAATCTTTCCATGTCATATTCAGGATAAGGTCTCAAGTGTTGCACTTGTTCTGTTCTGTGATTTGACAGGATCAAGTCCCTCACATGATTTTCTCACATTTCTGGCCATATCTGGTCATTTGGTATGTTTCTTGGTGAACAAAATATCTGAAAAGAACATGCTAAATATCTGTGTTATCAGGTTCCTCATAACCCGTCTGTCCAGAGTTCAGTTTGGTAGGGCTAGCAAATCTTCAGTTTCTTCAGGTGGGCAGCTGAATATTAGGCTCTTGGTATTTCATTTGGTCTGTAGTCAAGTTCTGGAGAGCAATGCTTTTTATTATTCTAACATAGTTTGAGAACTCCTTGTTCTTGTCACCTGGCGAAAGTATTTCCTGAACCACCACTAATGACGCAAATTAGGCTTACATGCGGTGCTCCCCAATCTGCAGTCTGGAAGCAGCGGATTGATCTTGAGATCTTCCAGTGTTGCTTGTGGCCCAAGGATTGCAGATTGGCAGGAAGAACGAAGTCATGTACTTACTTGCAGTAGGTTGCTTGCTATGTGTTACTCTGTTCGGGCAAGCCTCTCTGTATTTTACACCCTTATGTGGGAGGAATAAGGTTAGTGCTTGCAGATGCAGATATTCCAAATGTTTTGGTCTCGTTCTTGTGGGATTCATGCACATGTGCCTTGATGTCTAGTCAGTAATCTATCTAAACCAGGTAGTGTAAAAGAAGGTTTAAGTTTGGGGTGGGAGGCTAGGGGGGAAGGTGATGTGGATTAAGCACTCAACAGCTTTCTTGTGCACCAACTTTTCCTATATTAATCTTTCATTATCAATCATCAGCTATTTTTTTCTGTTTGCAAGTTGCTAATTGATGTGTGCTCGTATCCTGGAAAATACTGAACACAAGATCAAAGGTTGTTAGCAGAGCACCTTTTATCTTGGATTGTTTTCTTTCGTCAGTTAATGGAAAGATATATTTCCTGACGTCCTTAATAGAGGGAACTATAAAGAATATGCTTTTGTTAATCTATTAAAAAATGGATCATGTTTCGCATACATGCTCTTAACTTGAGAATATTAGTCATTTCCGAATACTAAGATTCTGCTTCCCTCCCGTACCATAATAACCTCAAATTTCTTTCATGGGACAAGAGATTCTCAAGAGCTTGATTTGGTATTTATTCTATTCTGTGTGAACTATGTTACTTTGGAAGTAATCCATCCTGTGAATGAAAACAGGTTCTGATGAAAAACTGTGGTGTACACACACACAAAACAGCTAAAGACCAGTTCCAAAAGCTCTGTGTCATGGCTGCTTTGAATACAGATCAGTCGGATGTTCAGGTTGACTTTTTTTTTTTTTTGCAGAAACCTTTTACATGAGGATCCGTTCTTTTTGATGTAGCTGCTTGGCAGAGCAAGTTTCTTCACCCAAGCTCTGCCTCCCCGTGAACAGCAATGCAGGGATATGGATGTGGTTCGGTTTTTCTTCACTCTATTGTATATTGGGATCTATTCACTACAATATTCACTCTATTGTATATTGCAGTATATTGGGATCAAGAAATTGCCCAGCTGCAAAGTCTGGGAGAGTATACTGGAAAAATATTGCTATATATATGTACACCGTCTTACAGTTTTCCTTCTGGCAACTTTGATTTCATCTTGCTCTGTCCACTGTGTCCAGTGTGGCCTACATCCTTGTGTTTTAAATGACTCAGAGTGACAGATTTATTTTTCTTGTCCATCAAAGATAGTTTCTGGCCATGGAAAGAAGCCAGCTCTGCTAAATAAGGCAATAATAAAGTGAATCCTGACACCTTGTCTTAGCGGTCTTGGTCATTTGTTTGGCTTATCTGTTGTTGATCCTTTTTTTCCAGCAAAACTGTAGCTATAAAAAGCTGAAACGGATAGTTGAGGTTACTCTCTCCTTACCTTTGTTAGTGATTTGCTCTAGGTGTCACAATTTTAGCCATGAGAACAAAAACATAAAGAAAATATCTTGAGCAGAGATCTTCCCCATATTAACTGACATGTTTAGTAGGTGCCTCTAAAGACTGCCCTATCTGTTGAGCTTCTAGTTCTGTCCATTAAGCTGTTTGCTCTTTCTGAGGGTTAGTTTCCTTTCCCTGATACAGAAAAAAACAAAGGAAACCTCAAACTGGAATAGGGAGAGCTCCCTTTTCCATTTGCAACACTAGAGATTAAAACTGTCCTCTTCACTATGTCTGAAGATTCTGGGTAGCGATAAGCAGCTGGCAGATATAAATATCACATCAGAGATGATTCAACTAGGAAATTTTATTCTCAGCCCTCTTTTGTTAACCAGGCAATTTTTATCCCTTATTGCTTTGTTTCTAGTTTTTGTTGGTATTACATGGAGCAAAATACAGTTCGTGTAAGCAGGGAGCCATGTTATTCACAGCTTTTGAGAACTTTAAAGTTGTGAAGAAATATGTATGTATTCTACACCATTTTAAACTTTTCAGTATAGTTACCTGGAGTCCTGTGAGTTTGTGAGGCTACTTCTATGAGAGGTGGGGGGGAGAACTTTGAATACTACTGTCCAGGATGGACCTACGTTCATAGCTCCTGCAGCACTTTGCCCCCAGCTGGTTCTCCTCTCCCCCACCCAGGCTTGTAGATGTCTGAAACTAGTCTGGGGATAAATATTTGGTTCATCCTTCCATTCAGTGATGGAAGTGAACTCATCTTCAAACCTGGGGCCTGTTACTTTTGTTGCCCGTCTATGAGGGCATTATGTTTATTGGTCAGAAAGATGATCACCATGACGTTCAGACTAAGGCTTGCAGCAGCAGAACTTGCCTTTAGCAGGCTCTCGTTTGTATCTTTTTTTTTTTTTTTTTTTTTTAAACATACCATTTTATATTTCGTTCCTGTTTGTGTAATGCATACAGTTGTGCCGGGAACCTCAGTCATCTTCAGCTATCTTCTGCTTCATGAATATTTTCCACGTTTAATCTTCTACCCAGAGATATGGGGTATCTTCTTCCCTTTTCCTACGAGAAACATTGTGAAATTAAAGTTTGGAGTTAGCTGATGTAGAATAGTATTCAGAGTTACAAATAACACTTCCTTTTTCTTGTGTGACAAACAGCACTTATCTTGCCTTCAGTATCTTCCTGTGCTGTTTTTAATTCCAGCTCTGGACCCTTGAGTCACAGGGTATATATGAGCTACCCAGTTAGAAGTCTGAGGGGCAAATTGGCTTGTGCGAGGAAAAACATAGCTTTAGAAGCAGAAAATTAAAATTATATTTCTAATATAAGAATATTTCTATTTATGACACTTCCTTTCCCTTTTCAGATGTTTCAGAGTTGTCCAAATGGAGTTTATGATTTTCCAAGTCTCTTTGAATTAGTATTTTGAGTGGCAGGAGCAACAACTCCCTGTCTTTTACAGTTTTTAAGCCATCATATTAAAGTGTTTTGAATGCTTAATACCTATATGTAGACACAGAAACAAATGTCAATTATCTTCAGTTATACTGAGCAAGAATATTTTATTTGTTAATGCTGATTATCACAATGATCACAATCATGAGATTATCTGTCACCTGTTCTGTTTCTACCCGTTCCCCACTAAATAAGATTTGGCGAAAATCTTGCATTACATGTTTTAGTGCTACAGATAGATCAAGAACCTTGTACAATGGTTCTTCAGAGTAATCATCTGGGAGTCACACTGTATTTGTCAATGAAGTCTTATGCTTTTGGAGGAACGTGCTGTATATTTATGGATGGTTCTCTCATAGTTGAAAATCCCATGTTCTCAAGCTTTCATTAGACTAGGGAGATGTTGGTCACTTCTGTCATCTCAAGTGGCAGTGACTCTGTGCTGTCACAAATGACCACCACCGTTGCTTGGTGCTGATTTTACAGACTAATTATACTTTGACAGTGTATCTAGTTCCTACGGGGCAATCCCTAATATATTTCTGCAGAAGCCGAGCCTCTCGTTTTATAGCGTGACACGACGCAGTCAGAACACAGAGCTTCTTACAGAACGTGGGAGATTTCATGGAGAAGGAGCCTTTGTTGTGGTTGTGCTCCATGTGCTCCAGCTCCTGGATGTTAATCCAGCTCTGGAGAACGTGACTTCAGAACTGGTTTCTTCCAAAGTATAGCACAGCCATTTTTATCTGTTTGCAGATTGAGTTGAAAGCACGTTTGAGCTCAAGTTAAGACTGTTAGAAGTACCCACAGGAGTATGTAAGCCATGGACTCCCTTCTGCTCCTAGCTGTGGGAAAAAAAAAAAAAAATACAGTGACTGAAAAGCAACTGCTTCTCTCTTCTTTCTATCTATCTATGGCCGTGAGTTCTCAAAGGTATCTTAAAGTTGCTATTTATCACTTGAGAGGGTGTTGTAATGAGCTGTCATTCGAACTTTCTGTTGGAGGTTTTCACCTTTCTCTGTGTTGTCTAATATGATTCATACAAAGCCTTATGCCTGGACTGCATAAAAAATGGTCGTTTGAGTCTTCAGAGCTGGAGGTGGCAGGGAACGTGTCCCAAGCAGATTGCCGAGCTGCAAGCTTTCCCCTTTTTCTCTTCCCTAGTGATTCACCGGCAGGATTGTAATGGTACAGACACTAGCCTCTGGGAAATAGAATTTACAAATTTTTCCAAAGAATTGAGGCTGGAGTCCTCATTTATTCTCAGTCACAATTCTCGATCTTTCTAAACATAATTTATTCTGTACTATCTTTCTCCTGTTCCTTGCAGGAAAACATAGGATTTCCTGAGAACTTCTAAAAATGTGTCCTAATAATGAGATGCCTGTTCTCAAGAAAGGTGAGGGGCATTTAGCATAATCCAGTTTCTGCAGTCCAGGGTCATACCACGCTGAGACTCGAAGCATGTGAAATGTAGGTGCTAGGGAAATTTGCGTGATAAAAATGCTGTCTGAAACATGCTAAGCTACTAATGTAGGTGCACCTTTGGAAATGTAGACACACAGTAGCTGGGGCTAAATGGTATGACTTTGAAGGATTTTTTTTTTCTTTCCCTTTGTATATTCTTGCCATCTCTACTGTTTGTGGTACCTGCCAGAGACTTCAAATCGGTTCATACCTTAGGCAGCCAGAAAATGGTCAGAATTATATTCATAGTTTAAAAACTCATAGCTAAACTGGTGTTTTCAGGACTTCACTAGATCTGCCTACGTTCAGTCAGAATTTATATTCTTATCACAGAGAGGTGCACAGATTTCTTCTGAGTAACTCATATTTTACAGTGCATCAGGCATTCCACAGTAACTGCTCATAGACAGGAGTTTTATTCCTTGAAATTGAAGCTATCTTGCCTATTTTCTTTCCAGAATAAACTGCTTCATGCTTACCATAGGTGAAATTCTGCATATGGACACTTACCACTGAGTAATTGATGTACTATATATTACCTTGCAGCCTTTTTAATGCACATACCCTTAGTTTAAGGTGATATGCATTGCAATTTTGTTTCTTTTGTGGCTCTTATTTTTATTTGGTTGCTTCTGATCTACTTTACTTTTAGAATTTGAATTCATTCCCACTGATTTGTTTTTGCGCAGGCAGGGGAGCTGTAATTGGGCTGCTGCGTAGTGCTCCCTCAGACCAAATGAGTTATTCTGTATGAGTCTAGTTCAGCTGACAAATGTATTACTGACAACTTAAGCTCTTTATCTATAGCATTTTTTTTTATCATCTTGCCCTTCTGCTGGCTCAGAGATAATGCAATGTAGAGTTGTTTTAAAATGCAAGAAAATTTCTGCGGCTGTCACAAATTAAATCCTATTAAGATCATAGCTGTATTTTCAGTCTAAGCCAAACACTATAAAAATCACGCATTCACTTCCATTCAAATAAGGTCTCGAAGCCCCCGATCCATCTTACAGAGGATTGAAGCGTTTTTGGAATCGGCAAGTTCTGTTTCGTCACGACTCTGCTGGACACCTGACATTGGCCCTTTTCTTAGCTCCCTTGCGTGGGCTGCAGCTGAATGTCAGCAGGGACTCCCTCAGACAGCCAGGCCTTTGCGTCTGCTGCGCGTTCAGCAGAGCCTCTTTCCCTGAAACGCTGCCAGAACGTTAACTCTTTGAGGGAGGAGGGTTTCCCTCCTGCTTCTGACTTTGTTGGCCCTCGGTGACCAGGCGCTACCCTAGCAGTTGGCATGTGACCACGTTTGAGATTAACGCCGCTCATCCTCTTACAAATGTTTGCAGTGTTTTCGTTGTGAAGAACACTGAAGTAATCACCCTAATGCAAGAGTCGTGATTGTATGGGCAGCTTCCCTGGCAAGAAAAACACACTCAGGGTCCCCTGTAGAAACCATCCTTTTCTGGTGGTGTCTGTACGTTTGAGGGAACGCCTTATTAGATCTTTCTTCTGCTGTAAAATACATTGTATTTATTGTATCTTATATTTTCAGAATTGTAATAATGTAGCCATGGCGATCTAAGGACAAAAGTAAGGCCGTGCTTGTAGGTAGAGCTAATTCCATCTGTTTCAGACCTTGAAGGGCTTGTGTTGCTGAAAGCTTGTCACTTTTTTCCAACTACAGATGTAGCTGGCAGACTAAAACAGCTTAACATATAAACTATCCTCTTCAGAAACCTACTATTTTGTTCAGTTTTTGTAGTAAATCTCGGTCTCTTTCTTTATCCTTTGTTCCCAGGTTCTATCCTGAGCACTAAATATAGAGATATATGATAAGTTGTAATAAAGGCAAAGCTGTCCTATGTCTTTCCAAGCATTTACTGTTTCCTCCATGAAGAACAGCCCGATGGCTGAACAGGCTCGCAGGATACTGCCAGCGAGATGTACATCGTGAAGCTGTCATCCAGCACAAGATGTACTGGCAGGGAGGGTTAACAGTAAAACTAATCAGTAAATTTCAGTAATTAAGTTTGGCAGTAATAGTTTTAGGAGATAAAACTTCTACCAGGAAAAAAAATTCTCCCCTCCAGACTGGAATTTCTGATTAAGACTTTAAAAAAAGGTGAGATGGTCTCAGCCCTTTAGCAGGAAATAGAGTTGGCCGGGGCTGCTCACTGGAGTGTGGGAGGTGCACGTGGGCATCTGGGCTAGTTCAGACCAAGGCGCTCAGCCTGAACTGCAGCTTCTCAGGAGAACATGCCAGCTACCACACTGCTCTTCTATAGGGCTTTGATTTCATATCTTTCTGATGAAAATCCTTTGCTTAATATAGAGTATTTATACCACCAGAGAGGGGAGCTGCTTTATGGTACTCACATATTTGAGGTGTAGGTTTGAGGTCTAAGCCAATGAATGTTCAGGTGCTTATACAGAGAAGACTATCTCTTGATCCTTCCTGTAAGAGTCTTTTGGGTGGATTTCTGGCTTTAGTCTGGATGGAGCTTGTTTGGAATTTGTGAAAGTGCCAAGTAGGAACTTGAAACTGGGTCTTATGGACTGACGCTGTGTTCAAAATTGCAGTAGGATTTTTTTCCCCTTCCTTTCCCTCACCCTGCATTCTGTCTCACTAATTTGAGAGGCTCCAGTGTTCTCCCTGTGCAAGAGGAGTGGCTTTGAAAAAAATAAAATCTTTTGAGTTTTGTGGGATGCAAAAATGCTTCCCACCTCTGTGACACATTTTTGCGACACTGTGTCATATATGAAATGTTTTCCCTTATTGCTGGGAAAGAGTAAGATCTTATGTCCAATTTTCCTGCTCATTAAAAGGCATCTCTTGAATATAATGATTGCTTTTTAAAAAAAAAAAAAAAAAAAAAGTAATTAAATTTATTCCAAAAATGAGTTTCTCTGATTAACTTACTTCTTAGAATTTAAATCCAGGGAGAGCTTAACGAGAACTTATCTACAGAACTATTGAGTGCCTAGTTGTGTTACCTCTATTGCAGGAGCTGCCACACTAGTTTAGGCATTCAGAATTCCTGAATAATTTATGGGAAGAGGCAGATATCTGATTCGAGTAGTTACAAAGACGATCTCCTCAGTATGAATAGCCTAAGTCAGACAATTATAACCAAACACACCCATGCCTATTGGAACCTTAAACACCTTTAGCTGGTATGACAAGCTCTGCCTTGCAGAAATGAGCGTGTAAATCCTTTCTTTAATATACCACAATTTAATCACTCTTTACAATGTAATCCTTTCCTTCAAATTTGTGTTGATAGTAATGATTGCCTCCTTTTGATGTCAAATGTAGGTTAGAATACAGGCCTGGGGGGTAAGGTATCCATTAAATTCCCCTTTCTGTCTGAGTCTGTTCAAATCCATCTCTGTCACTTCCTTTGGAATGGTGAGATTATAAACATTAAATTTATTGGAAGGAAAACTGTTCAGATCTCTCTGTTCTTCTGTGTTCTACCCATTAGAATATGAAGCCATGCTTTCTTTGGAATACTCTGTCTGACCTACTGAATCTTTTATATATTTCATAATAATTTAAAAAAAAAAAAAAAAAACTTCAAAAAGGAGATGAAAAGACCTGCCTGGAGCAAGGTTCCCAGACTGAGAAGACTGTATCACCCTGGGAGTGCAAGAGCAGCACGGTTTCAGGGCCTTTGTCAGGAACCTTTGTATCACCAGTTGCATTCACACTGGCTTGGGAGCTCATCGTTGCCGTTAACTGACCTGCCAAAGGGTGAAGCCTGGGTTTGATTCCTCTTCGGAAAGGAGGAAGTTCAACTGTGTCATTAGAGAGCAAGTTCTGTGCTGCTGGATGAAAGGCACCACCTGTCCCAGTGTAGAGCCCAGTCATCAAACACCGATGTGCCCCATGCCAGTACCCCAGGGAGAAGCACCTTGCAGAGCTTGGGCCCGCACCTTGGGCCTTTCAGCATCCACGTTTGATGTGGGCCTGGAGGAGACCGACACTGTGAAGACGGAAGTATACGTTATGCATAATCAAAAAGACAATTATTAGAGAACTTTACTCACAAAAAAAAATAATCTTTGTGATTTGCAGATGTGGTTTGGGTTTGTAGTGAGGTTTACATTACTGGAAAATATATGCAGTACTCTTGGAGGTCTGAAATAAGAGCAATAAGCTTCAAGCAAAGAGGTACAATTGAGTGAAATTGCTTTATTTTAACTGTATTATCTGTATTAAAATATTTAAGGGAATGGCTACTGATATCTGTTGAGCAGAGTAAGAAGTTATCAAGTTCAGTGGTATTAAAAGTATTTTTGCATGTTTATTTCTGCAAAAGACAATTTCTGCAGGATTATTCAAGTTTGAATGAGGTCTCTAGTCGGGTCCTAGAAATAAGATTAAGCATCAGTGGCTAAGATCACAAGAATTTGAAAAGTATATTGCCTTTCTGGGGTAGTTACTGATTTAAAAGTGAAGTCTAAGAAATGAATAGGAAGCTGAAAAGCCTTACTTGCTGCTTATGAGGAAAATGGTTGTTTTCTTTGAAACTATGTGGAATAAAAGCTATTTGAACTGAAACAAAAATCAATTCATTTATGATACTAACTATTAAAAGGCATTGTAAAAATCGCTTTGAAAGCAGAGGGGAAAAAAAGACCACTTTGCAGATTGCTTGGGTATTGGAAAGGAGTGGGCGTCAAAAGCGTAGAATCATTTTCTATGGCTTGTTTTCCTGCTACCTTGCACACAATGAAATTTGTTTCGTTCCAGCTGAGCAGTTTTGAGAAAAGTGATAGAAATTCATAAGCGTAGTACTGACCATTCCTCTCCCCCCACCTCTTTATTTTTCCTCTGGGAAACTGAATTCGAAGCAGTGGCTGACCATTTCTGTTGAATATTGCATAACTCTTAATCTGACAGATTCCCATAAATAACATTTGTTACTGGTGTTGAATTTTATTTCACATGGTGTTTTTTGAATGATAGTTTTTGGTTCTTTGGTCCAAAGGTTGTATGAGGACTTTCCATACGGGTAGTTTGGGGGGCAATAGTTTCTCTGGGACTAAGCAAAACAGTGTTTTCCTCGGAAGCCTGGATTGAGATTTCGCGTCAGTACGAATGGCAACAGTTTTAATGGAGGAGCCCAGTCATGGTGATTTGTTCCATTTATGCTTATAAATAACCCAAGTTTGATTTTTGAGACGACGCTGAGTACAGGAAGTCATTTCATTTAGTAGATGATGTGGCTGTTGAGAAGCAGCTCCTTCCTCGCCAGGGAGAAAGGAAGTGCTGAAGAGGCAGTCTGTGGAGAGGCAGGTGGAAACCCATGGGAATGTGGTGCTGGAAGAGCAGTGCGCAGCTGGGCTGCATGAGTTGGGTTGCTCGACCACAGGTTAACTCATGTGTGGAAATGCAAAATTATCTGTTGTTTTAAGAAATTCTCTTACTACCCTTGTAACACTGCTGTGTTCCCAGATGTTCTTTAGGTACAGGCAAGGCAAACGTTTTCATTCGTTCAGTAGGTTTTCTCTTCCAGCTTCATCAACAAATGTGAATGGAACAGATCACAGCAGCTCTGGCTGTCATCGATACAGCATCGATGCACCTGGGCGTGTTTGCTGCAGTGCCTCGGTGTTACAGCGGGCTGGTTGTGGTTGTCTGACACGCTTACCTTGACTGTTGTTTGGAAAAAAATGACAATAAATGGAAATGAAATTCTTTCCGAAAGAAATGGATTCCCTCGAGGTACTTGTTTTCTTGTGTTGCTAATGCCACCTTAAAAAAATAAATCATAGAATCGTTATGGTTGGAAAAGACCTTCAAGATCATCGAGTCCAAATGTAAATCCCTCAACACTATGCCTGCTAAACCATGTCCCTGAGTGCCTCGTCTACATGTTAAACTACACATTCACTTGCTGTTACTGTCGCACTCTCTTCCCTTTCTCTGTTTTAAAAGACACTCCCATCACCAGAAGTTGGCTCATAAACACATTACCTTGACCCAGATATTATAGATGATGTTTTGTTTTTAGTGCTGTAAGTGATGTGACGCATAAGTGGTTTGGAGTCAGTCTCGTGTGAATATTCATGTGAATATCTACAGATAATTATATGACTATCTATGGATCCACATAGCTGATCTTGAAGCAAATCACCTAATACGCCTGTGCAAAGTTGTCATACCGATTCTGTAATGTGAATTATTGCTTTAGATTAGCCGAATCAGTAATAGCCACGTATTTTGTTATTAAAAGAGATAAGAAAGAATTAAAGCACTTTAAGTCAACCATGAAGCTGCTTCTTGAAGCTGATCTCACTTTGTGGTGATACCAGAAAAGATAGTTCCCTCCTTTCTCCACCAGCCTCAACCCTCCTGTGCCAGTATGACTGTTGATACAGACATGCAATCCGCTGCATCAGAACAAAGACTTTTTGTTTGCCTTTTGTTTGTTGTTTGCTTGTTGGGCTGGTTTTCAGCCAGGTGAAACTGGAAGTTGAGCCACCTGGGGACGGGCGTAGACCTAGCTCCGAGTTGATGGCAAAGCAGCTCCTTTTCCTCAGAGAAGCTCTTCTCAGGCCAGAATGCAAAAGCAGGGGAGGTGCTCAGTCTGGAGTTAACACCTTTATGCATTCTTCCGTACAACCCAACTAACTTAAAACCCCTAAAATAGATTGAAGTTAGATATCTGTGTTTCCTGCCTGTTGCCTTTGTGTAGGAATTCTAATAAATATATTCTTGAAATAAGACTACAGTTCAAATCTTCTTATGTGTTTTCTCTGTACAAATATTATACTGAAATTAAGTACTCAAATTTTTGTCGGACATATTCAGTTGGCATGATCTTTAGATTACAGACCTTAAAGAGTGTTGTCCCCTCCATCAAGCTTGATAATAGACTGATATAAAGCCTGACTTAAATAATGCCTCAGTCCTAGTCAATAGTTAAAGTAACTGTTTTGCAGACACTGACATTTGTAATATAAAAGCAGATCCTGGAGATCAGTCTCTGTGGCCTATTCACATTGAGACTAAACTGTAAGCATCTGATGCTCTCGAGAAGTGTGTAGAAGCGCGTAGCTCAGTGGGTAGGCCATCCCTGGTAATCAGATGTTTGTTCATAGTACTTGCATATACTCTCTTCATCTTTCTGTCTTACAGAGAGGTAAATAATGTTTATGCAAATATAATTTGAAGACTTTTCTTCCCAGAAAACCTGTCCTTCTGCTGTATTATTCTGCCATATTTTACAGTCATTTAGACAGGATTTAATGTCTCATACAAATATAAATTAGTACTGATCATTTGATTGACTGCATGTTCCTCTTTGTAG
Source organism: Nothocercus julius (assembly GCA_013398735.1). Classification (NCBI taxonomy): domain Eukaryota; kingdom Metazoa; phylum Chordata; class Aves; order Tinamiformes; family Tinamidae; genus Nothocercus; species Nothocercus julius. Next base: position 1,750,374 of record VZSV01000090.1, read on the forward strand.
GGCAATAGTTTCTGTAGTTTCCATTTTTTATTAAATCCCTCACACATAAAGTTGCATGGTGTAACCATTCTCCCCAGTCAGTGTATATCTAGTTTTCTATAGTTCTTCTTGTATTTCTTCTTAACATACTAAAATCTCTTCTCTAGGTCATATCTGTACTGGGAAATCTGTACAATGAGTAATATTAGTACTGGAGACCCCTAAGTCCTCATGGCTGCTTCCATTTTATTAGATAATTCATAAATTCTAATAGTTCTGGGTCCCTCTGCTTTATCAAGGTAGTAGTTCTAATCTAGGACTTCTCATAGAGCATCCTTCTTGCTTTTAAAGGGTAGACTATTATATTTGAAGCACCCTAATTTTGCCTGCCAACACTTTCCTGTTTTAAATGGTGACTCACTCAGGCTGGTGGAAGGGGGAGAGTAGCATGTGTAAGAGGTTTCTAATGTTAAGCAAGCTTTACCAAACACAAAAGGAGAGACTTGAAATTTTTTATAGAATAACCTCTTTCCTCCTCTAAAGAGGACATGAAGAAATTTTCTGCCTTCACAAAAGAACATTGCTCGGTGTCGTGGGTTCCTTTCAGTTGGTAGTCTAAGGGGGCCGAAGTGGCTCATGTTGTTGTCCTTTATTTTTTTCTGCAAAGGAGAGAATCATCTAGTTGTGTTTGTTTATTCCTCTAGCACATGCAGATGACTATCCAGGCTCTCCAAGATGAGCTTCGGATCCAGCGGGACCTGAACCAGCTGTTCCAGCAAGACAGCAGCACTCGAACCAGCGAGCCCTTTGTGGCCGAGCTCACAGAGGAGAACTTCCAGCGCCTGCATGCAGAGCATGAGCGCCAGGCCAAGGAACTTTTTCTGCTGCGTAAAACCTTAGAAGAGATGGAATTGCGTATTGAGACACAGAAACAGACCTTGAACGCACGTGACGAGTCCATCAAAAAGCTGCTGGAGATGCTGCAGAGTAAAGGTCTGTCAGCGAAAGCCACCGAGGAAGATCATGAGCGAACAAGGAGGTTGGCTGAGGCAGAGATGCATGTCCACCACTTGGAGAGCCTTCTGGAACAGAAGGAAAAAGAAAACAACATGCTGAGAGAGGTAAGCGGTCAAGTTCTGGGTTCATCTCTGGTCTTCAGCTCTAGTTCTCCCTCTTGTCTCCCTTTCTTGTCCTCGCCATTGTTCCACTGTAAAGAAGGAGTTTCCAGGCTTTTCTATAAAGCTGTATTTTAAATTGCAGGATTGTGGAATTTGTTCCTGTGTTAAAGCTTCCTTATATTTTCCTTGTGTGACGTTTTGGAGGGGTTGTGTTTCAGGTCCCATTTTCCTCTTAGACCCCATGTGAAGCTCTGGTAGTGAATTATCACGTGGACTGCAAAATTCCTTCTTCTGTTCCATTTTGGATTGAGAGAAAGTAGCTACCTGCATTTAGGAGAGAGCTTAGAGAAATCTTTGCTGGAGTAATGGATGATTGCTCTGCAGTTTCCATGGAAACAGTCATCTTGCTGTGAAGGGTATTTGATAAAACTATTAGCTGCCCTGGATGCACAGCCAAAAAAAAAAGATTACTTAAAGGGACACTGCTGCAAACATAGTAACCGCTTCCCCCTCCCTCTGGAATAAGAAAAGAAACCCGGCCATTTTATTGGCATCATGTGGTAGAGGTGCAAGATGGCAAGCATTCTTCAGCACTTAGCCTCCACAACTAATGGTAGTATAAGGTAAGCTACGCATATCCTGAAGAGCGTACCTGAGTGTCTTAGAAAAATAAATGCAAACAAATCAGCTGCTGCTTAGCCGGTGTCCTTGCATTTCTTGTCTTTGCTAAGTGTGTTTTCCTCTTGTAATTAACTAGCCTTCTGAGGCATTCTTATACTAATTTCTAAAAGGCCAGTATTTCAGCAGGTTTGTAAACAGGTCTGTATGTTTATGCCTGCATTCACTAGTGATAAGATTTTCCATAAAGACTATTCTATATACATCTGTAGATTGAATGTATGAAATAATAGCAATACATACAAGTACAATATGCATGTGTGAATTTAATGACCTGTTCTGCATGCAGGTGAATTTAATGACCTGTGCATTGCATCCCTGTTTTGTGGTTCAACACTTTCTTTGAACACTTGACACATATGCAAGATGTAAAACCCCTCTCTAAGAAGGCAGGGGAGCAAGATCATGCACAGAATTTTTTTGAGATGACTGTCTGTAGCAAACTCTCAATGCATCTTACTTATGTTTTCTGTGGCTCACCCCATTGTATTTGTGCTCTTACAGGCCTTTATATAAGAAAGCTAGAGCCCATTGCATTTCTGAGCCAGATTTAGGCCAGATTTATTTTTTTAGAGCAGTAATCTCTTGAGTGTCTGGAGCGAAGATAATACATTTTCAGAGTTCCTACACTACAGTTTTTCCTTTATTTAGCAACCACTGGTAATTCTGTTCCAATTCTTGTATCTATTTCAGGAAGAGCCCCAAATGGCTTCCATTTGTTTCTGCTTTAAGTCCAGCAACATAAATGAAAAGCTGGCAGGAGATGTGTAGTTTTTTGGAATGGGGTTTCCTTTGCTTCTGCTACTGATGCGTAGATGCTGAGAGATAAGAATTCTTGTTTCATTCACACATAGCTGGATATCATCTATAATTTACATCATAGTAATCTAAAAGATTTCCAGGAGAAGGTCGAGATCATTTACTGATTTTGAAAGGACAAGTGCAGTTTATCTAATATGTTTGAAAGCCAGTTACTGCTTGCTGCCAGCCCAGTTCTAGTGCAGGGAGGGAAATAGCAGGGCACACTGTAATTTGTAGCTCAAACCATAGATTTGGTTTTGAATCCAGCCTTGAAGCTGAGGACCCTACCAGCCATGGGGATGCGATGCGTGTGCAGAGATGACAAACTGTCTCCATATGGAAGTGGGTCGCTTCTAGAGGAGATTATTGGCACCAACCCGCTGTACTTGAGCTCTAGAACAAAGTGAGCCACTGAGATACCTCTGTGTCAATCTCTGTCATGTGTTGGGTTCCACGAGGGAGGATATTGTTTAACTGTAACTGACTGCATTTGAAACAAGTGTAAAGTTATTAAACTAGTAAACTAGTAAAGCTTATTAACTCAAGCTAGTATGCTCGAAGAAAGCTTGTTCATCAACTTGCTGTGCCAGGAGATAGTTTGGAGTTGCTATCACCGTCACGTTCTTAAGTTTGCTCAGTGCAAATCCTCTTAGGTGTATCTTAGGTGCATTACAATCCTCAGCTCATTTTCTATTTTGTATTTATCTGTATTTCCACATTTTTAGGTTATTTTAGCCCTTTGCAAACTGCACTTTTTGAGATGCCTTGGAGAAAGCCATCTACTTTCTTTACAGTTCTCTGCTAGCATCCCCAGTATCTGCAAAGGAACGTCAGACCGTTCTCTAAATACTGCAGTTAAAGTAAGCGTTGGCCTTTCAAAGGGATTTCCAGTTGCTGGGAGGTCACCACTTATACTACGTTCAACACATAGAAACACTGAGCAAACCTTCAGTAGCAGCTTTTATTATCTTAGCTGAAGTTCGGAAATGTCAGAATCTCCTAGTGCTGCCTCTGCCTTAAAAGCGTGTTAGACTTTTGGTAAAAGGTGCTTGCAGAGAATGATACTTTATCTGCACAAAGCAGATAAAGCTGTCAGAAAGCACAGAAGTATCCCTCCATTTTTCAAGTTAGGAGCCTACATGTAATTCAAAGGGTGATGCTGAGAGTCAAGCCCATCAGATAGTTTCTCGTGCTGTGCCGGTGCAGTGACCAGCAGCTAGCCCTTGAAAATTAGGTATGAATTTATTGATTTCTGCAGCTCCTGCTATTACTGTGATTGTACTAGTTCAATTCCCTTATTCTGATCAAGATGAGGAGTTTTGCATGAAAGCTTACGTCGTGCATGGCGGGAAGACGCAAGTAGAGTGTCTTCTCTGTCCGTTCTTTGAGAAATAAAACAAAAATAAATGCATACCTTAAGACAGTCTGCTATCTTACGCAGAAAACATTAGCTTATTCCTGAATGTTTACTTGTTTTGTGTAAAAACACAGCTTCTCTGCTTTGCCTTTTGTTTGAGAGATTTTAAAAAGTGCTTCTGGTGAAGTTTTCACTGGATTAAACAAGGACTATGTTCGTGGCTTTTCTCTGAAGTTAATGCCCTCTTCTCCTAAGCAGAGGAAATTTTGAGAGAGCTCTCAGACTAGTGGTTCTGTAAAAACATAACAAGAGAATAGCTGTACAGATTGAGGGCATGCACCCATTTAGTCCAGTGTTCTGTCTGAAACAATGGCCATATAAAAACAGGGCAAACACAGTATTTCTTAATGCTCTCCAATCTTCCAGACTATTTATAGATCAGGGATTTCCTGAATTTTCTGGGATTTGTCCATTTGGTATTCTCCATGGATCTGTCATCCAGGTTTTCAACTGCAGCATCATGTGGCGCGCGGTTCTGCAGGCCTGCTGCTTGTTGCAGGAAGGACCCACGTCATCTTGCTGGTTCTGAACCTGGCTCCCATTAGCTTCATTTAAGGTCTCTTGTTCTTGTACTAGCAGACAGTCTAGAAGACATCCTTTATATTAAAGGATAATTCTTCCATCACCTTTGGCCATCTCCCAGAGCACTAGCTCAGCCTCCCTTATCCAGGTTTTGGAACAGATTCTGCTGTGGGTAGTGGCAGGTATTCCCATAAGCAATCTTGACTCTGTTGGACTTCTCCCAAATGTCCTGAATTCCAGATGTCTCAAGCAATCTTTCCTTACAAAGCTATGGGAAAGATTCTAACCAGCACAATGCAAGGATGTGTTTGGCAATTCACTGACACAGAGGACAATCTTTCATTAGTGCAAGATAATGAAGAACTAAATGTCTTATTTGAACATGTGAACACAGACATGCATCTGGATGCTCTAACTTCAGCAGATGGTTACTGTGGCTGCATTGCATTCCTCCATTCTAGAAAATAAGTTCCAGCTTCAGGAGCTTTTGAAAACGATGGCTGTTTCTTTCTATTTTCTGAGATTTTAGACAATATTATTCTATATTGTTGGTTAGTATTCTAGACTTAACTTTCAGAAATAAGTTTATAATCAAACCAGGATGGAATACTTGATTAAATACAGCAACTTCCAGAATGACTGACAAGCTGTTAACTGCAACCTCATTGTTCAAAACTCACCCGTTACAGAGTTATTAGTGATGGCAGTGACAGCACATATATCTAAAAATAAGTTTGCTGAATCCTTTTTGACGTCCCAAATCCCTGCAAAAAGGCTGAATTCAGCCTGTCCAAATATTTTCTCTGTTACCCGGAGCAGTAGATACACTGCAGCTTATGAAAGAATATTACATGATTACATCCACATCTGCTGTTCTAGAGACTTGGAGTACTATCTTCAAACTGTATATTTCAAGGACAGTCCAGTTTCACTACACCAACTTGATTGAGCTTTTTTTTTTTCTTTGAACTATTAATTAATATATTTTTCTACTAAGAAGTATTATTTATCTGAAGAAAGAACTAAGATCATATACTTCCAGTGTCAGTGAAGAGGTAACTGAGAGTTTTTGGATAAAAGAATTTAGACAAAATTTTCCTTCTGTTTGAAGGAAAGGATAAAAACAAAACTATTTTTATATTGATTCTACCTGGGGCAGGAGGGAACCAAAAAAATGCTGTATATTGTATGTTATAGACGAATACACTAAACTTCATTAGTGTTTTCCCATTCTCCTACCTCTCCAAAAAGGAAGTCAGCAGAGACTTTACAACAGTAATTAGATGGTAATCTGTTTGTCTGTGGATAATTACTGATCAAGTTTCTTCTCATTAGCCTTTGCTATACATTGCAAGCCAAATACACCTTTGTTCACAGCAGCTCAGTAGAAATTGTGTGGTCCAGAACATACTGACCTGCCATTGCACTTCTGCTCAGATAGGGGATACCTTTGGTACTGTCTCAGATCCTAAGAAGCAAGGAGGATGTATGGAGAGAACTTCCCAAATGTGTCCTTCTCTTGCAGTTGGCCAGTGTGCTTATCAGTTTCAACCTGATACTCCAATGAAGCCAGTACCCTCCTGATGGCTTGTGTAAGGTTATTCAGAGAAGTGGTAGTAATCATGACCCTGACCCTTAGCTTTTTGCTAAAAAGATGCTCACGATGCTAGTTCTTCCTTCAGAAAAGCTTTACCACCTGTTTATAATGAAGGATATGCAAGTCCTGCAGGTGGCTTGTGACGAGGGGTGCATGGCTGTTATTAATATCTTCACAAAAGAGGTGAAAAGGAGTTCTCCTTATACGCCAAGCTGCACTCTTGTAGCTAAGGCATTCTCCTGGGAAATGAGAGTGGTGGATTCCAACTTTCAGGCTAAGGAGTTACTGAAAGTGGGGCGAGAGCATCTCAGCATCATTCCTCCTAAAGAACGAAACAGACGTTTGATGCAGTAGACCCAAATTAGACATATAAATGTAGGAGAGAGATCTCAACTGTGAATCCAGGTATGAAACAGATGGTTCACCATAGCCTCGGCATTTGGAAATGGAAAGAGGAGTATATTTGTAGAAGGTGTCCTCAGGAGTCACTTCTATATTCAGGGGTTGTATGATAAAGCGGTATGGGACAAGAAAGGAATTACCACCATTAGCTTTGCATTTTTGTTTGAGAAAAACTGGTGTTCAGTAGTAAATTGCAGTTTTATTTGGATTATATTTTGATTTTTTTTTTTTTCATTTGGCCCAGTGAAACAGCATGCCTTTTAATTAAAACAGAGGCAGAACTGTGAACTAAGGAGTGAGGAGCATTGTGCTTAAAGAAGGAAGGGTGGTTTTTGTATGCCAAGCTGTTGCTGAATGGATCATTCATAAGGACCCACATGGAAAGCTTCGGAAAGGAGGTTATGGCAGTCAAGTTAGTCCTTTCACCTTCCGTATTTGTTAAAATGGCAACTCCACAAAGATCCGTTTGTGAACTGTGTTACAGTAAATATGCTGTTATCTAGTATGGTCTTATTATAAAGCAATAAGCTGATTTTAATATGTAGCTGTTTTGAAGCACTAAGTCCTTTATTATAGAGAGCAATGCCAGCGTTCCATAAGCACTTGTTGTTATGTCTCCATGTTGGAAGTGCCTCTGTCAAAATAGGTAGCAGATTCAGTAGATTGTAACACAGATAACCTTGACCTAGCTTTAAATTAACTAACTTGATCCTGTGACACTCGAACAGCGGCAGCACAGAGCTCGGGGAGTCAGGTGAGATGCGCAGCATGGAAGGACCATCGGAGTACTGCTGAACAGCCCTTATAAACTGCCCAGAAGAGAAAGGCTGTCCCATGTCTGAGCAGATTTTAATCAACTCTGACAAGCTTTGCAAAGAGGTTCTGTTTCCATGCATGTGTTAAAATTCCTACCCTCTTCTACTCCAAGCTTCCGAAAGGATTTGGAAATTTTAATTGGAGCAATTAGAGTTATCTCAACGAGCACTTTTTTCTGATTCCAAGATTTTGCAACATAAATAAGACATGCTGTTTCAGAGCGTTCTTGGTTTCCTGGAGAATATAAATAATAAATAAAGAGTAATTGGAATTCTTACCAGCATCATAATAGAGGACATCTTTCTGGTGAGTTAAAAAATAAGGTTCCTGCTTCATTCTGCTGCTCCCTTACTCTTTTGACCTTTTAGAAGATGGTAGCAGGGAGAAGTGGATTAAATGAAGATAATTTAAATAATTCGCATCTCTTGATTAGAATCACATGATTTCTTTAGAAATAGTTTAATATTTTGAAAACAAGTTGAGTCTTTGCACAATTTAATTTTAGAAATTAGGCTATTGCAGCTTCAGAGCAAAAGGCAGAAAGAATAAATTATACATGCTTTTTTTTTTTTTACTATTATTTTAGTCAAGAATGGTTTACGTGAACTTTCTAAAAGAATCATAGAATCATAGAATCATAGAATCATAGAATCACAGAACGCTTAAGGTTGGAAGGGACCTCTAGAGATCATCTATCCAACCCCACTGCACACGCAGGGTTACCTACAGCTTGTGGCTCAGGGGAATGATAGTCAAAAATGCTTAAATGTATTAAATGTCTATATAATTTTCAGTTTTATACTTCCTCACTTCAGAGGTTGGTAATATGATTGTTCTTCTAAGGAAGTTGAAAAATTGAGGCGATGGATAACGTACGTTATTGTTTCTTTCGAGACTACAAAGAAATCTGAAATAGCTTATGATTCTTGTATAGCCAATTTTGATTTTGATGTGGTTTCTTTAGTAGTATATTAAAGTATGCTAGGAATCACCTTAGCAGTATTAACTGTAACTTGTATTTCTCTAATCTGAGTCAGTGGATGAAGCAAAGCAGAACTGTGGTCATCTGTGAGGATTTTTTCTCCATTATGATCCTATCGATGTCAAATAATCCACAAAACTGCAGTGGATTTATTCATAAGTGTTTTCAGCATAAAGGACTAAAATTATAAATAGATTTAAACTTTTATTTATTGTGTTAAATATTTATTTCAAACAAAAATTATTTCAATATATGTGAGATACTTAAATTTCAAATAAATGGCTTTTAAAATTCTTTTTATTTACACAATGCAAAATTTCTAGCTAGTAGTCCGTTTCATCACCTTACATGTGGGATTTTTAAAGCCATTTGGAACAATTTAGAAGTACAGAAGCCTGGTTCAGGATTTTAAGTTTAAAATATTTCAGTTTTAATGTCCTATGGCATTGATTTATATTAGTAGATTTTATTTGTCCATTTATATGACTTTTTTAATTCGAAAATTACATTGGAGATGTTGATGTTTTCCTATGCTTTTCTCTGGTGCAGAAGAATAATTTTAAGCGTGAAACTTTGCAGTAGAAGAAAGTATAAAAGCAGAATTTGAAAATGCCATTAAAAATTTGGAAGCTATTTTAGGAAACAAATAGAAAATATATGCTTTTGCTTCTTAAGGGAAGCAAGGAAGAATGAAGAACTAATAGCATGTGAACAAAGAAAGTTCTAAATGTGTAAAATTTTAATTTTTTTTTCTTCAGCTTAAAATGACACTTCCATAATCATATTTTAACACAGTTAAATTTACTTAAAACTGATACTGTGGTTTGAATTGGTCTCACTTGTCTTTAACTTTTGCCTTTAATCAAGCATTGAGGTTTTTGGGAATTTGGTTGTTTCTTGCTGATTGGAAAACCAAGATGAATTGGCAGCTGGGTTTTAATTTTCACTTCAGATGAGATCTTTGTAATGAATTTATATGTGTCCCAAAGTCTGAGTTTCCGGTTGTACTTAGAAATCTCTGGCTGAATGTATTTGTAGAACTGCAAAACATAGGAGACAAATTTCTTTTTTTAGGTTGTAATTGAACTTCAAAGCAATTGACACCTTCTCTATTGATTTGTGTGAAATTTTCAGCAAGTCTTTCAAAGTTATGCGCTTTATTAATACAATAATTTATTTTTCATGGAATTGTGTTGATTATGTTCACAATTGCAGAAAGTGAGACAAATGTAAAATATAGAAATAATTTCTGAAGGGAGTATGAGTATTACTTCCAAACTTATATAACTGTTTTCAGTTGCAAAGTTTTAATAATAGGATGAGTTATACAAGACTTTTTCTTTTAACATCAGTTTTACCTTAAGCAGTCTTTGAGTTTTTCATTGCACACCATATTATTTTTGTCAAATTTCTTAAAAAGAAATTCTCCTATGAAACAGTGTCTATTTTGAATATCTCATTCTTCAGGTAATTCATACAGTTTGATGATGTAAGACCAGCAGGAAGTGGCAGGAACATCTTTTTTGGTTCTGGAAAGTGCTTGTCTTGTGGTGCTACTACAGTGAAAGCTGCTGTATTTTCAGCAGAGAGCCTGTTCCCCAAGAAATGTCATTGCTTTCGGCCTTCAGTTTCTCCCAAAACGCTTGCAAAATCAGAGGCAGGAGAATTACTGACAGGCTATCAATGAGTGGTATGTTCAGATTATTAAGGAAGAAAAGTTCTGGTTAAAAGTTCCTGCTTTATTGTTATGTGCATATGTATAACTTACTATGTTTGCACTATGCTGTGCAGTATTGAGGATTCCTTCCATTTTAAATTATAATCTCTGGTTTTCAATTATTTTAGCATGTCTAGGTTGGAAAAAAAGAACACAGTTAGAATTTGCCATTCTTTGGATATTTTGTCCAAAATCACTTTATTGTAGGTATATCGTAAGGATTTGTTTAAAATCACTTTATTGTAGGTATAGGTTATATTTTTAATGTTCTTTGTACACAGGCTTACCAGGGAAATGGTGGATTCACCATCCCTGGCAGTGTTCAAGAAATGTGTAGATGAGGCTCTTAAGGACATGGTTTAACAGGTATGCTGTTGAGGGGCCTAGGGTTGGACTCGATGATCTCAAAGGTCTTTTCCAATCATAATGATTCTGTGATTTGATCAGCTGTTCTATGTAATTATGCTGAATAGAAAATTATGCTATTGTTCCTAGTGAGGAAACGGCTACTTTGTAGACCTGCCTGGCATATATAACCTAGTTCCTTGTTTACATCTTGTTTGAGGTAGAAATTTTTTAAAAAGAAAATAGCTGCTCTTAATTAAAAATTAGCAGTGATGAAGTTTGAACCCCAGTCCTGTGTAAGGTAGCGGCAATTTTTATAAGTCTTTTTTTTTTTTCTAGTCTTCAATTTCCGGTTATTGAATATTATTATATTTAATATATTTTGTCTTGGTGGATGGAACAGCCTGTTAAGAATTTTTGTTTCATGTGAAGGAGCTTTGAAATTATGATCAAGATCCACAAAAATTTGTTTTGTTCTGTTTTTCTAAAGACAGATTGTCTTCCTGGATTCATTTTTTGAACTCTCTTCTATATAGCAAAATCCTTCTCATGACAAAGTAGAGTCAGGTTCCAATAATGGTAGTATTACTACCAAGCAGTAGTAAGGTGTCCCCCCAACTAGAGATTTTCTTTTTTATATCAAATAATTGTAGAACCTACACAATCTTGTAATAATATGGTCGTAAAAATAAAACTTGGACAAGCAACTTGGTAATAGAGCATGCTTCGGTCTTCCAGGCAATGTGATGACAATGTCAGGTGATTAGAAGTTCCCACTTGAAATATAGTGTATCTTTTTAACAGTAATAAGAATGCTGGAAAGCATATATATTAAAGATAATTGAGGAATAAGTAAATTATTTTTTGTTTTGATTTCCATGCTGTTCTTGTTTTTAAAATAAAGGGTTCGCAGAACAGTGTAAATACATTGTTTTTTGATGTGTTGTTTCTGAAAGGACCCATCTTTTGTTAAAATAATTCAGATTGCGGTCAAAAATTAGAAAAAGTTGAAGTTTACAAATATGTTCTGTAACAGCACTAGTTATATGTTACAATATTTTCTACACAAAAACAGAGCAAAGGGAGAATGTTGTATTACTTTATCAAAACAGATAACTGGCAAAGAGTGGAGGATCAGGTTTGTATTTTTCAGATCCTGGTTTCTGAGAGCAGCCCCATGCTTTCGTTATTGTGCAGGGCACTGCTTTGAATAGGAAAATACTCTTTTTCTGGCAGCTTTGTGGTGCTTGTCCACAATAGGCTCTGAGTACCTCAGAGATGTATTTTATTAATCTCACTCCATTCTGCTCATGAAGGAGGAGTGTGTGACCTACATTTTTCAAATAAAGAAGAATGTCTCTGCACTGTGTTTGTGCAGCAGTCACCCTTCGAGGAGGCTCCGTGTGGCCATGCCCTGTTTTTAGACACTAGAGAATTCCAGGCATGCTGCCAAAGCCAAGTCCTTGCTCCGCAACCCAGAGGTGGGAGGTGGTGTTTTTCAGCAGGTTATAGCTTGTCCAACTCACCGCAGAATTTCTTGTGATGATAGAAATAGGGCACTTCTTGTGCTGAAGTGCAACGCATCGCTCCAGACAGTGGAGATGCAGGCATTTCTAAGGAAAAAGCTTAGAAGAGTTTTCTATTGGAGAAAATGCTGTGCAGAGAAAAAGCAGAGATTGTTGTATCAGCATCCCTTAGTGACATGTTGTTCTTATACTTTGCATTTACCCTATTGCATTTTCCTAGCGGTAATTGGTTTTATGTTCTCAGGTCAGAGACTGTCTTTGGAGAATTGAAAATTCATTGGTACACAGTTGTACTGCGGAAAAATAACACATCCTTCAAAATAGACTTTCAGCATGTTTTCTTTTGACCTTTTTATCCTTTGTTTTCTTAGTTTCTAGAAGTTCACTGAAACTTGTTTTAATTTCTTTTTGGTTATCAAGTTGTTCCATTTTTTCATACAAAAACAGTCCTTGAATTGCCGTACAAGTGATGTGACAGGAACAGCTGGGAGCATTAACTTTCGATGTTTAGTGAAAGTTCACATGATTCAAAATAGGATGCTTTTCGGTCTTAGATCTTTCTTAAAGATCCAAAAGGTGAAGAATCATCTGCAACATTCCCTTTTTCCAAGGGTAGATATGTCTTGAAGTTAGAAAACCAGAGCAAAAGCATGTTTTCATTTCAGCAATTTTCAGCAAAAGCAAAAATTTTCGTTTTCAAATGGACATTAATATGACAGTGCCTTAAAAGATGAGAATGGAGTGTCTTTGACGCAGATACTCCCTCACTCCATATGGCCCCGTGTAGTCACCAGAAGGAGACTGTGTGTTCTGCCCCCTTGCCGCTGGCAATTTTACACATTGCCAAACCATGTGAAGATACCAGAGTCTTTCTGTGAATAAATGATGGAAACAGAGATTGGGTTCAGAATGTGACAGTACTGGCGCAGATGCTCCCTTTGACAGTAGGAATTGCACTAGTGAGGAGCTTGGTGCAGAGGTCTGGTACCAGTCTGGCTCTGATGCCTTCCATGTGGCTGCCTGTGAGGATCCAGGGAATTGTGAGCTGCACTCTGTTTGGAAGGCAAGCGGATAAAAATATTGGGAATTAACTTGAAGTAATGCAAGAACAGACAGTGAAGTTAAGGATGCTCTTGGTACAGGCATTACATTAACATGGTAGCTTGAATGAAGATATGCCTCAGAAAAAAAGTTTTTCTACTCTAATAGCAAGCGAACCACCTTAAAAACACTGCGGTGGAGGTAAGGTAGCAAGTCATTTTATCCACAGCTCATGAAGAGCACTGGCAACCACAGTATCTTAAAATTATGGTGCAATTTTGGCATCAACAGGTTAGAGAAAGTTGACAAGTGGAAACAATATTCTGGAGCTACCTTGAGGAAGGCAGCTGGTGAGATCACTCTTTACAGCAAAAAGCCAAGGATGTTGAATAAGTGTCATGTGTTCTTGGGACAGCTACTGGTGAGAGTATTGAGAGGTGGAGGGAGTATGATGGTAAGTGGAAAGAAACAGACTGTAGCTCTATAGCAGAAGCCAGGCATGAAAGTGGAAGCATCTTGGAGACAAACAGTGTGCAACACTGAGAGGCAGTGGTGTTGCTGCGGTTCAGCTGAGACTTGAAAGGAAGAGTGGAGAGGAATCACACTGCTCTTTCTTTAGGCATATAGGTTACCAGATAGAACAGATCCTGAGCCAACAGAAAAGTCTTTGGCTACGTTGTTTGTATTCGAATAATCCATGATGTTAATTCAGGTACAGATAAGTAGAATAATAACAATATTGTTCCACTCTGATCTATCTTGTGTCAGTGATGTATGACCAGAGGCTCTCAAGTTGCGTACAGAGTATGAGAAACAAGTGGCTTCTTTAAATACATCAGGCTTCTTTAAATACATCAGCAACAAAAGGAAGGCTAGGGAAAATGAAGGCCTACTACTGAATCGGGTAGGCACTCTGGTGACAAAGGATTCAAAGAAGGCAGAGATATTGAATGCCTTCTTTGCTTCAGTCTTTACTGCTAATACTCAGGAATCAGACCAGGAGTAAGACCAGCCCTCGGAAATCCCGGGCCCTGGAGACCAGGGAGAAAGTCTGGAGAAAGCAAGACTTTCCTTTGTGGAGGAGGATCATGTTAGAGATGTTACAGACCAACTTGACATTCACAAGTCCACAGACCCTGATGGGATGCACAAGTGCTGAGGGAAGCCAGTGAACGTCATTACTAGGCCACTTCAAATAATCTTTAAAAGGTCATGGAGATCAGGAGAGGTTCCTGAGGACAGAAAGCAAGCATCACTTTAGCCTTCAAAAAGGGCAAGAAGGAGGACCCAAGGAACTACAGACCAATCAGCCTCACCTCAGTCCTTTGAAAGGTGATGGAGAAGCTCATCCTGGGCACCATATCTAAACATGTGAAGAATAAGAAAGGTGATCAGGAGTAGTCAGCATGGATTCACAAAAGGGGCAGTCATACTTAAGCAACTTGATAGCCTTCTATGATGGGGTAGGTGGCTAGGTAGATGAAGGAGAAGTAGTGGATATTGTTTACCTTGACTTCAGTAAGGCTTTTGGGACCATTTCCTATAACATCCTCATAGCTGAGCTCTGGAAATATGGGTTAGATGAGTGGACAGTGAGGTGAATTGAGAACTGACTGAAAGGTAGAACTTGGAGTGTTGTGATCAGTAGCACAGTCTAGTTGGAGACCTCTAACTAGCAGTGTACACCAGGGGTCAGTACTGGGTCCAGTATTGTTCAACTTTTCCATCAGTGACCTGAATGAAGGGACAGAAGCGCCCTCAGCATGACTGCAGATGAGATAAAACTGAGAGATGTGACTGGTACCTCAGAGGACCTCAAGAGACTGGAGACAAGAGAGGGAAGTCATGAGTTTCAAGAAAGGGAAATACAGGGTGCTGCACCTAGGTAGGAGTAGTGCACCCAGTGCACCAGGACAGACTGGGGGCTGATCTGCTGGAAAGGAGCTCTTAGAGGAAACCTGGGCGTGCTGATGGACAGCAAGTTGACCATGAGCCAGCAGGGTGCCCTTGTGACCAAGAAGGCCAGTGGTGTCCAGAGGTGCATTAGGAAGAGCATTGCCAGCAGGTCTCGGAATTAATCCTCTCCCTCTATTCAGCCCCAGTAAAGCTGCGTCTGGAGTACTGTGGTTCTGGGTTCTGGAGTTCTGGGTTCTCCAACCCAAGAGGAACATGGAGCTACTGGACCAAGTCTAGTGGAGGACTACTAAGATGCTGAAGAGACTGGAGCTTTTCTCATACAAGGAAAGGCTGAGAGAACCAGGCCACTTCTGCCTGGCTGAGGGGAGGATTGTATCAATGTGTATAAATATCTGAAAAGAGGATGAAAGAGGATGTGGCATACAAGTCTACTTTTCTCATTCAAATAATTCATTGTGTGGAGTATCATATGTAATTGTTATCTTCCTTCACCGTCTCTGTGAAAATACAAATTTTGAGGGATGGCTTTTTGGGTTTGTCTTTTAAGGGCATGGACTGAGGGAGCAGATGGTTAAATGATAAGAGTTCATGCATACTTTTATTTGCAATTTGATATTGCCACTCATATTCTGTGGGCACCAAAGGACTTCCATCTATTTAATATTAACATTCTAACAGTAATAGCATATTCTCCTTTAATATTTGTGTGGCCTAAGTATAATGTTATTTTAAGGCAAATAGGGAAAATGTGGAGTGTCTCCTGTATTCCCACTTGTTGGTTTAAGCCTCTAATAGCTTCATATGGTAGGACGACCTGTTTCAGCTCTCTGCCATTTTTATTCCTCAGAGAGCCCTTTGAAACATGCCACTTTGTGAAGTCACATCAACAGCAATATCGCGTGGGCATCTGTATTCTCCCCTTCACACACACCGAGCTTCCATACGCTATCCAGTCATGTACTTTCTGTTACCTTCTAGCCCCTCTGGGCAGGGATTTTCTTCATATGTAACTAAGCATTTCTCTTCTGGCATAAGAAAAATGTGAAAAGGAGAATTATCAACTCAGCTTAACCCTTTGACTCATTAAAAAAGAAACCACAGCACTATTATTTTTATTAAACTTCTAGTCAAATAAATGAAAGTATATCTTCTACGAGAAGCTAACAAAATTTGGATTAGTTTATCAGGCAGATAGTGGGGGTTTTAGTAGGTTCGAATGCCATTTCAACAGTTTGTTTTGAGTGAGTAGGTGGTCAAAGATGCTTTTTTTCCTGTGCCTTAGTAATTGGGGTAGTGATTCTGTTGAATGGAATTTAGATTATCCTTTTAAGATTTGAGAAATCCTAAAGCAAAATATGAGTTGGTAACATCAGAGGACAGCATTGGCATATGCATTGTAGTAGAGAAGGGAGCAGTCATTTTGTTTGTAATTGATAAATGAGACAAAATGCCACTGGCTAACTCTTGCTTTGTTTTCTATGGTACAGGAGGTACATCGTCGATTTGAAAATGCTCCTGATACAGCCAAGACAAAAGCTCTGCAAACTGTTATTGAGATGAAGGTAAATGATTCCATATGGCTAACGGGATCATACTCTTTGGAATATGTTTTTTCATAAAAAAAGCTGATTATATCAAATACCATACTTGTGCTAGTCTTTTAATTGAAAATAAATCCTTTCAAGATATTTATTGATCAATGAAGATTCAAAATTTTTTCATGATAACTATAGAAATCTGCCTTCTGTCTGCCTGCAGCAGCATATACTGATTTCTCTCCAACCAAGAGTCCATTGTATTATGAGGATGGGAATTATGGATTAATAGGTTTTTATAATGATACGGATTATTTTCTTTTTGTAGTTTCAACTTTTGAAATGTCTGCATTCTGTGTGTCGAGAGAGCTAGGAGGTTGCAACCTCCAACCCACTTAAAAAATGAGTGATATAGGCAGAGATGCCGATATGCCACCTTAAATCTAACTTCTCTAGATGGATGTATTTAATTGAATTCTTAAACCATTAGCTCAGATAGTTAATGGAACAATGGCTATTTGCCAAGAGGTAAATCACAAGTGGAGTGTGTGGTTTACACGGCTAAATGTAATCATATTTCATATTGTATGATCTATAAAATAGATCCAACAGGCCTGGCTTAGACAAATACATGAAAAAATTGGAAACTTTTCTCTTCCATTTCTCTCCCTTTTTCCATCTTTCTCTATCTGCATCTTTTTCTTTTGTTTTTCTTCTTTTTTTTCCTCCTTCCAACTGTTTCTTTCCATTCCATCTTAATATTTTCTATAGCCATTTCCCTTCTTTCTAGCCTGGATCTTTTATTAGTCTTTTTCATGGTCCACGGCAGTTAAGGATAATTGACGGTCTGGTAGCAATAAGCTGTCCATGCTATCAAAAAAAGCTGTCTGTGCCAGGTATTTCTCGGAAACAATGTGAGTACTGAAATAAAGTGCTGTTGTAAATTACAATGTGGCACTTCACCTTATTACTTCTATAATTTCTTAGTGCAGAAGTCTCCTTTACCAGTTTTATTATAACTATCAGAAATTAGTCATGGGAGCAGGTTAGATCTTCATAGTGGCACTTTAGAACAATGTTATCTCATGCATGAAAACTTACATTGAAAGTATTTCATGCTTTTATTCAGCTGTGCTTTGCTTATCAGGCAAAAATAAATCTTCATGAATGATTGGTTTGTGTAAGAATGGAGGATAGTTTCAAATACTACCTGTGTTTCAGGAAAGAGGAAAATTTTTGAAGAAATCGAGTAACCAAGTAAAACAGTAAAAGTTGCTTTAAGGGGTTGTTTCATAAATTCATATGCATATTTACTGCAACACATGTACAAATGCTGAATGAAACGGCTCATGCTGCTTGTGAGGCTTCTAAAGAAACGGTTAACCAACTAAAGTGAAAACTTCTGTTCATTCTGTAAAACTGTGAGGAAGGCGTTAGATAGACCTTCTTACTGTTTCACATGTACATTTTTTAACTATGGAAATACTTTAAATATCCTGTGTATGAACTAGGATAGCTGAGTATTCTCTGCTGCATTATTCACTCGAAATTCCTGCGGGTCTTCCTTGCTTAAGGTGCTTTTAATATTCTCCATTTGTGACCTCACTCAAATTACTAATAGCTGAAATTCATTTTTTGCCATTCTTGCAGCCACATTCTGCTGCATGTCATTTAGAATTAGTTTTCTCTACTGGCTTTGATTTACACAACATTTTTTTGTGTGTTTCTTCTCTTATATGTTGTTTACATGCAGTTTCCCTGCCCCTAGCCATGTTTTATTTCAATGCTAAACTTTTACTTTCCTTAAAAGAGATTGGACTAGATGATTTCCAGAAGTCCTTTCCAACCTCCACTGTTTTGTGATTCTGTGAAAGGTATAAAAAAAAAGTCAAAAATGAGTACTTGAGCACTTAGCCAGCTAAGTGTAAAGAGGTGCAGACAGTTTTCTGTAGGAACTTCAAGGTAAATTTCAAGGGTGCATACTTGTCTTCAAAAAACTCTTTCATCTTATACCTTTCATGGTATATTAACAAGGCAGTTAACTCTGTATCACTATTTGTCTCTTCTGAACCTCTTCAGGATTCAAAAATTTCTTCCATGGAGCGTGGCCTTCGGGATTTGGAAGAGGAGATTCAAATGTTGAAGTCAAATGGAGCTCTGAGCACAGAAGAACGTGAAGAGGAAATGAAGCAAATGGAGGTGTATCGTAGTCATTCCAAATTCATGAAAAATAAGGTATTGAGAAAACAGAAACAATAGTAAAATAAACTGAGGCTTGGTGAATAGACGTGAGAATTTTCATTTCCAGATAAGGACAGTAGTTCGGATCTGGGTTCCTGTGCAAATGCTAGGAAATTGCAAGAGAGTATTTGTTTAATTTTACAACATTTAAGAGATTTTAAACTAAAATTTTAGAATGGTGTAATGGTACTTCAGTAAGGTCAGTGGGACAAATTCTGCTTTCATTTTCTCACCCTCAGCTTTTTTTTTTCAGAAGGATTTTGTGTTTAGACCATTGAGGATCTGTTATGCTTTTCAGTTTTATTTTGTCTACAGGATTTTCAAATGCTGTCTATTGAAAAAGAAGAATATTTCTTTTTTATTATCTGTTGAATGAATTGTACTATTAGTAAGATTCTTTTAATTATGTAAAGAAGAAAAAGAGCACAAACTATCTTGTAATGGCTTTCCTTTACACCTTCCTTACTATAGTGGCATCAGAATATGATGTATTCATATCCTACAACAGTGGGGTGGTGATAATACTAATGTAGATAGCTGGAAATATATGTGCCTCAGGACAGATATAACCATGAGACATTCTGGTCCTCAGGCATAAAGAAGGACACGGATTATTGGAATGTCTCTAGACATGTCAATTCATTCTTTGTTTCTCCTAAAGAAAAATTCTTAGACATTAATTTTTTCTAATGTAGATACAGGCTACTATGTGCAGTAAATAAAACTATATTGTCAAAAGACTTTCTTTTCTTAGTTAGCTTTTGCATTCTCCTAAAAAGCAGCACATGAATTTTTGGACCAAAGGTTGAAAATTTCTCTGCTGGGTCCTAAAGAGCTCTGAGCCACTGCACTTGTCCTGTTTGATAACACTTGTTTAAAAAAAAATGTGGTGAAAATTTCTTGGAGAAATACAGATATTACTTTCCCCAAAGTAGAAACATGTAATAAGAGTGTTTCTTCTACTTAGCTTATTCCAGTCAAGTGATTCATCTCAGGATAAGGACATCTGCTCTTTTATGCTTTTTTCCTTTATTCCACTGAATTGCTTCTAGAAACTGAAGACTACCACCTTCAAAATTAAGAATGGAGCATGGAATCCTTCCTTCCTTCCTTCCTTCCTTCCTTCCTTCCTTCCTTCCTTCCTTCCTTCCTTCCTTCCTTC
>VZSV01000090.1:1770504-1834852 GCA_013398735.1 Nothocercus julius
TCTCCCTTCCTTCCTTCTCTCTCCCTTCCTTCCTTCTCTCTCCCTTCCCTCCTTCCCCTCCTCCTCCCCCACTTCTCCTTCTCCTCCTCTCCCTCTATGGGTCTGTTAGGTCTGTTCAGATATTTGCTTGATTTCTGGATCTGTTTCTTCACCTGGGTCTGCGCACCTCTTTTCCTGAAGAAAATTTGCTCCTTTTGAATAGCATTTTGATCATGACTCATAACCAATCTTCATGTCTTGCTAACCTAGTTTGTTTGGTAATGCACAAAAATTTCAGTAACATATATTTCTCTTCAATTGAAAAAAAAATTTTCTCCCTTTTCCTGTCCTAGTTTCCTCATTGATTCTACTTTCAAAATTGTTGGTTGGGTAAAGTGTCCAATATTTGACATATGTAAACATAAGTATAACTCTGTTTATAAAATCTACTTTTGTTTCATAATCAAATTCCTGTCTGTCAGCTTATATCAAATTATAGGGACATTAAACTTTTTCGAAGACTTAACAAAGAATGGAGGAGAAATATGAGTGAGCAGCGTTGACCCTTCTGTTCAATTCTTTGTCACTTTTAGTCACTTGGGTTGAAACATGCCATCTAGAAATGACAAATGTTAAACATTTAAAAGAATAACAATGTCGTGACAGGTAGAACAACTGAAGGAAGAGTTAAGTGCCAAAGAGGCTCAAGGGGAGGACCTGAAAAAAAGAGTGGCTGGTCTCCAGGTCGAGGTCTCTGCCGTAAGATTTATTTTTTGTGTGCAGTGGCCACTCACTGGGGCTTGCTAGCTCTCTGGCTTTTGGGGCAGCTTATACTTTTCTTCCCTTACCTACTTCATAACTTTATATAACAGTAGAACTAACAGCCTGCTCAGTTCTGTAGCTGCCTTTTGTTCACACCACTTAGGTGTCTGTAACATCACTCTTTAAAACGCACACTGTTAATTGTTTTTAACAGTTTTATCCATTTTAGCTTTAATTTATTCTTTTCTGAATAAATTGAAGCAGATTTTCAGAAGTACTCAGCACCCATTTGGGGGCTCGACTTTCAGAGATTTGCTCTCCCTAGAAGAAAAATAATCTAATAACTGTTTAAAAGTATGTGGTGAATCCTGTTAACACTATTTCACATACAAAGCCAGGGGCACACACACTCAGGGAGCAAAGACTGAATGCTGGACACTTTTAAAAACTTACAGGGTAATTTTATCAGCATCAGTTTAGGGTCTTCCTTTGCTGTAAAAGTTTTGCTGAGTGTTTGGAGTGCCTCATGGAGCAGAGAGATGTAAGCACCTAATGCTACCTTAAATTCCTTTGCAAGTTGAAATGGTATAGGCTGCATGCATCCAAAGAGCTTTAGCACATTGGCAAGGCAAGCTTACAGCTCAGAAACAAGGATTTTTGGAGAGAACGGCCTTACAGAGCAGGTTGGGAATTTTAATATAGTAGAATATGGTTGTATTCAGATGAAAACATTTCTAATCAAGAATATTTAGGGTAAACATCTCTTCTTTTGCAAAGAGTATTTGTCTTTCCAAAGAAAGTCCAAACTGTTTTGGTCAAGTTTTACTATAATTCATGCTACCTACTAATTGCAGAAATGTGCATCATATGCAGTTTTAGGGATTGCAGAAAACATAGCTACTGTTAAATAGTCTTCATCTCCCCAGTTATTCTACTATGACTAGTGGTATAGTGCAACTGGTTTTATTGGTCAGTGTGTGATAGGAGAAATAATGCTCTCATCTGTATTTTTGTAGCTTTTTATAAGGATGGTTAAACCTTACAATAGATGAAAAAAAACTTTTTTTTTTAATTTTTTTTTATTTTTAAGAGAAAAATGTCCTCCTCCTTCCTCTTCCCTTCTTCTTTATCTCCTTGTTTACACCATTTCATACTGGAACACAGGAGTCCTTGCTGACTTTTTGATGCTATTTTAATACTCTTGGGTAAAGAATTTTCTTTCTTTAACAGTCCATTATTGAAACAGTGTTGTCAAGTTAGGAGCACACTTGCCCAAGTCTATGCTTAGACTTTCCAGTGCTCTTTATTAAAAATGTATATTTTTCTTCAAGTTTCAGGCATCATAGTTGTTCTGGATAATGATTGCATTTAGGAGGCGATGTGATCTCATCTCAATACTTGTATTCTAAAATTTTTTTCTAGTTGCCTATTACAGTGACAACTTGTTGAGATAAATTGGAATTTCCATATTGATTTAAATTATAAATTAAATCTAGGACAATATGCAATTCCAAAAACTGTTCTGATGCTGATTTGATGTATATTTGCACCTGCTTTAAGAAAGTTTATTAAATTGAAGGATATTTCTTAGAAGACCAAAATAAAGGCCTTCATAAAGGCAAAAAATAAGTGTTTTTTTTGATTATATACTCTGCAAACATGCAATTTAACTGATAAATGGAAAGATGGGAGAGAAAAACTCACTGGGTTGACATTTAAAAGCAAACATCATTCTTTTAAGAGAAAATCTGTAGTTATCTCATCTTTTCTGGTACTTTTGGGTGATGCATTCTCATTACAGTTCTGCTTCCTACCTGCTACCCCTACTAAGTAACTCTTTTTGGCAGTCTTTTGAAAGATGTCTAAGAAAAGACTGACTCTATTAAAAAGATCTCTCTTAAAAATTAATGCTATGGCTTCCCCCTTTTTTCTGATATCATTTACTCATGACTTTTTTTTTTTCCTAACCTTTTGTTCAAAATAGCTGAAGGCTTTAAAACGCTGTGGGCTGAATTGAGGGTGTCATACCTTTTGTTGGTAGTCGTGTGAAGTTTTGTTTGTTGCTGTAGCGAAAGTATTAAGTGACAATTATTTTTCCTTTTTTTTTTTTTTTTCTTCTCCTTTCCTTTCTTGTTCAGATTGGTCAGGTGAAACAGGAGCTGTCGCGCAAAGATACAGAGTTACTTGCCCTGCAGACCAAGCTGGAGACCCTCACAAACCAGTTCTCAGACAGCAAGCAGCACATTGAAGTTCTGAAAGAGTCTCTTACAGCTAAAGAGCAGAGAGCTGCCATCCTGCAGACCGAGGTGAGATGGGAACTTCTGTACTTGTTGCTTCCCTGGAGATGAAGGGACAAAAAGGGTTATTCCTTTTCTTCTTTCTTCAATGAGGATGATCAGGGGCCTGGAACATCTGCCCTATGAGGAAAGGCTGAGAGAGCTGGGCCTGTTCAGCCTGGAGAAGAGAAGGCTGAGAGGACACCTGAGCAGTGTCTGTCAGCACCTGAAGGGAGGCAGTGAGGAGGATGGGGCGGCCTCTTCTCAGTGGTGGCCACTGACAGTACTAGAGGAAACGGCCACAAACTGAAACACCAAAAGTTCCACAGGAACTTTAGGAAAAATTTCTTGACAGTGAGGGTGACAGAGCCCTGGCACAGGCTGCCCAGAGAGGCTGTGGAGTCTCCTTCTCTGGAGACCTTCAAAACCCGCTTGGACGCAGTCCTGAGCCACCTGCTCTAGGTGACCCTGCGTGTGCAGGGGGGTTGGACTAGATGATCTCTAGAGGTCCCTTCCAACCTTAAGCATTCTATGATTCTTGATTAGATTATACAATTTACTTAGGATTTTTCTCTCTGAGAAATCTGTGGTGCACTGTAATCTGTCTCATAGTGGTTTAGTACTGCTTGTTCTGCACACATTTGCTGCACATTGTGTCTTTGATTATATGTTTTGGTTTCTCTAGGCTAGGGGATGGATAGAAAAAAGAAAAGAGTATGTGTGCACGCATCTCCCTGTGGGGGACTGCACACTTACATTGCATGCTGCATTAAAATGCAGTATGTTCCAGTAATCTGGCGCCTGCAAGGTTGCTTGGGAGGCTTATTTTCAATGACCTCACAGCTAAAAGAGAGCAGAGAGGAAGAGTGATCCAGCTGTGTACAGCTCACTGTGGCTTCATTGCGACTGTCAACATGTACAGGAGCTCTTGCATGTAAACCTGTGCTTACACTGAAATGCATGTTTTTGTGTTTTATGGTGCGTATTCCAAGTCAAAGAAAATGTATTTTCAGAAATGTGGGATTTCAAAACTGTTTTTTAATGAATTCCCATATTCTGTAAGATGCCACTGTAGTTATGAATGTCAAGTGGTTCATGAGTAAAGCATAAAAATTTATGGATTCTGGAAATTCTTGAGGAACAAATGCAAAATGTATAATAACAACATTTTAATTCACCGATGGCAGATTGTAGTGCTTGGAAAAGTCCAAAAGATGGCAGTCATGCATCAAAAAATCTTTGAGCTTTTAGCGCTAAATCCATTAAAAGTCACAGGAGCTAGGAAATAGGTATGCAAGAGAATTTGGGGGTAATGTTTATAGAAAGATTTCATAATGCAGTGTGATAAAATTTATTTGAATGCTTTATCCTAATGTAGATTTTCTTAAGCTATGTTCAGTGAATCTATGGGTGCAGTTTCTTGACATGTAGAGATAAAAGTCATATAATAAATATCTGTGGCTGTTCAAGGATAGCTTTTGAGATAATTCTGTGATTTATGTAGAGGCTGAAATTGCAGAATCTGTTTCTAGTTTTGCAGCATCTGCAGTCTAGTTGTGTCATAGCAGTGATAGGCAAAGGCTGTAAGTGAAGCAAGTCTTAGGGGAAGAGATAGTATCTACACTAGACTTAGCTTGCATAGACAGGTAAAGAAGAGCAGATAGGGTCCACAAGTTCACCTCCAGGACTAAAATCAAGGCAGCAGTTTTAAAGTTTAAGTTGAGAGTAATTGTTCTGTGTCTAAATTTGATTTTATTACTCGATAATTTGAGGTGGAATATTAATTGGAGGTTACTGAATAGGGAGAAGGTAGCAGATGAAAAGGTACCAAGGTCAATAGCTTTTCTGGAGCAAAAAGTGTGCATCCAGAAGCATATCTGTTTGGTTTTCTTTTTTAATTACTTTTTTTAACTGAATTTAAAAAAGACAATCAAACAAAAAGCTTGCCTCCTTAATTGCCTATTGGACAGGAAGAAAATAATTTTATTTAATGAACCAATTTTAATTCTGTTTGAACTGAAAGTTTAATTTAGATTATCTATTTTGTACCTTTTATATTGATAATTTTCTTTTTGTATTGATATTTGGTTTATTTACTTGAGACACAGTTAATTTTAATTGGTTAGAATAACTGAAAATGTCTTAGTTTACAATCAGAAACATTTTATTAAATTTGTTCATTCTTTTTTACTAGTGAAGATTGTACCTTAGATTTTTACCTGTTTGTTTAAAAATATATATTGAATAGAGATTAGAATTCACTAAACTAAATTTAGAACTAAAAATCAGGTGATTTTAGGAACTAAAATTTAGGTAATTAAACATTTTTTAAAAAACACATTACAATTTTCGATCCATTGTAATGATTGAAAATCATATAGGTATATTATTTGACCACACAGTATTGTAACAGACTTACTAAGCTAGACACATTCCACTTGCTTTTAAAAATAGAGTGCTTTTCTGCCCATCAATTACAGTCCTTGTTGCAGCTTAATTTATTAACAAATTTGAATGCTTTTCATAAATTGCAGGAAAATTCATGCCTTGCCATAGCCTTGGCATATGTTGTCATAATTTCAGCTGTTATGATGTAAATTTATTTATTGAAGATTGTGTAATTTAAAATATTTAGAAATAAGATGTTATTGTTACATACTTTTGATAGAATAGTTATTAGATGAATTTTGATTTTATTTTAGTTAAAGGCTTTTTAATCTAGTAAATTATTGTATTCTGTTCTCTGCACTGTAGTATTATTAAGTAATCTTTGAGAATATCTGTTTTCTTCTGATTTCTTCCAAATCAGATTCTCAGATAGCACCAGGATGCAGTACTAAACCAAAACTGACTCTTTCTCTGAATCAAGATACCTTTTTATCCAAAATTTTATCCAAAATTTTCACAAAGAGCAGTGTAGAAGCATGAGATTTTGTCTGGTCCTTCTTGTTAGCAACACTTGTCAGTGTTGAACTATAATAAAGCATAGTAAATATGCCATGTATACACAAACATTTAGAGGGGCAAGGGTGTACCTTCATAAACCTTTGCCTTTTAGTCTTCCCTTAAAGAAAACTGAGGATAAGTGGGAAGAAGACAGTGGTCCAGTATCTTAAAAATTAGATTTTACACCTGCCATAGTAGAGCTACAAAGAGCAGTGTGCTATTTGTGGGCTGTTTATCTTAAGGACTATTGGGTGGAGAAGATGTGCTGGTTAACTCTTCGGTCTGTGAAAGAAGCTTTAAAAATAGTTCTGCAAATTAGCAATCTCTTTGCAAATAAGAAGAACATAAACCAATATTTATTTTGGAGTTAAGATTCCATCCATACAAAGTTTGTAGTATGCTCCAGTGAGCCCTTTAGCTTAGATCCGTGCTGGCAAGTACGTGGCTTCAAAGGGAGGTTAGTTCAATCAGTAAGAACATTCCCCTTTAATTTTATATAGTGCCCAAGGTGGCTTGAATCTGTAATCAGTCTGTTCCATATGGTACATTCAGAATTATATTCAGCAGAGAAATAAATCCCATCCTCAGAAAGTTGCTCAGAACTTCTTGTTAGAACATGAAATTTCTTTCCTTTTGAAAGGGCTTGCATTGGCAGTTTGAAACTACAGTGGCTTTTCCCAATATCAGAGTGAGCTAGGGAGTGCCTCATGTTTAATGAGGAGCATGTGAACGGGACCTAGGTGTTTCCAACAGGTCT
The DNA here is from genome assembly GCA_013398735.1 of Nothocercus julius. Taxonomy (NCBI): domain Eukaryota; kingdom Metazoa; phylum Chordata; class Aves; order Tinamiformes; family Tinamidae; genus Nothocercus; species Nothocercus julius. Next base: position 1,777,225 of record VZSV01000090.1, read on the forward strand.
TGGTAGCACGAGCTACTGCTCCTGCGAACAGCGAGCTGCATGCACAGGAGCAAGAGCGAAATCAGCTCCGCGCAAAGCCGAGTGTGTGCCCTCCTCCATGGCACGGACGTGGAGTCGTAGGAGTTGTCCAGATAAGTAAGAGCTGTATGTTCACAGAAAAATCACTCTGAATTCTTCTACAGACCGTAAAGGACATTGTTACGACTTGTATGGGACAGTAAAGAGTCAACTCAATGCAATTTGTAAGAAAACTCAACTATATTCACAACTAGTCAGTAAACATAGTTTTTAAGTCTTAATTATGGCTATGCTACCAGGGAAGCAGCCCATTTCTATGTTATAACTTATTTGAAAGATAGCAATAGATCGTCACAAACCTATCCTTTTAAAATGTAGTTTCTCATTTCATGTAATCAGATGCTTTACCTAGTAATGTGCAAAGCAGAGCATAAAAGCAACACTTCACAATGCATACAAAACACGGTTTTACTATTTCTTCGGTGCATTTCTCAGCTCTGAACTCTGAGTGCTGGCATACAAAAAAATAAAAAATTGAAAAAAATACAAAATTACTTCAAGGTCTACTTTAAGAAGTAGATAAGCACCTCTTAGAAATTATAGCGACCTCTGCCCGTATATTTCAGAACTGGTATTTTATCTGCTCCTTCTGCTCTCTGTAGCATAGTCATACCAATAGAAAAGTTTGAATTTTGCCATTAGAGAGAGACCAGGAGTCTTGGTCATAATTTACAGGTACTTTGGGATTTTACTGAATGGTTTATGGCTTTGTTCACTGATGTAAATCAGGAAGAGAGTAGATGTGAGATGTGCATCGCAGACATCTCCGTAAACCTGCATGGGAATCGCCAATGTCATAATAATACTACAGTTCACAACTATACAGTTGGAGATGTTGTAAAAAATGATTTAAAAATATGTTTAGAAGCTCAGGACTTACTGGTTCAATCTCCTTAGTCAATTCTGAAAATGGAACATAAGCTTCTATTTCACTGTGGACATTTGAAAATTTTAGTCATTTCCTTAAGATATAAATTGGTAAGATCTCGAAAGTTGGGACTTTGATCTAATTGCAAAATCATGGGGAAAAAAAAGTAATTTAAATTTTGTGTCATTGTCTTTTCTGACAATTGATGGAGATACTAATGTGCTATGCTTAATTTCCAGTCAAAATGCCATGTGTTAATATATGGCTATACCTGTAGGGTACAGAGTTGCAGAGTATTCACTCTGCATTATTACTGCTACTGGAAAATTCAATGAGGAAAGATCATTGGTTCCTAACTCATTTTTTCCTATGGAGTGAAGAGATGTGGAGCCTTAGGTGTGGTACCCGCCTCAAAGGAGGCCTCTCGTGTTCCTGCTGGGTCTTTGTCTAGGAAGGCTGTTGTGTTGAAGGTGACAACTATGGTGCTCATTTCCCTAAAGCTCTCATGGCAGTTTGGATGGCACGTGCTGGCTGAGTTAATAAGCACTTTGTTATATGAAGAACTAGCAGTTGCCTGAGCTTCTCTTCAATATTTTACTTGCCATGCATAATTAAAGGCATGGCAGACTATTCCTGCGCAAGCAGTTAGGTTAAGCCTGGGTTAAGACAACAGCATCCAGGACGCAGAAGTCGGGGAAGGGGCGTCAGCGGCTGTTTGCACAGTCATTTCCATGCGCAGTGAAAATCTTAAGCTGACTTTGTTGAAGCTGGCGTCATCTGACTGCCAGAGACCTCAATTCTTGTCACTGTGGGTGGATGCCATACATAAACTGAGCTGACATGAGTAAACAAGAGGAGTGTTCTGCCAGGAATAGTGTTAAGGTGATGACTGTGTGTCCTGCCAGCCTTTGAAAATATTCTCGAAAGTGTTTCTTGTGGTTTCCTAGGCAGGGACCTCACGCAAATAAAACCAGGAATGCAGTTTACCCCAAACCATAGGCTAATTAGAGTTCAAAGAGAATAATCAATCAGAAAATGGAAAGCTCTCTGTGGATAAATTTTTGTTTGCAGATGTTGAATGTTCCCTTAATGCTTTGCTCTAGGCATCTGGAGTGTCTCAAATACTTTGTAACACAACTGTTGAGGGTATGTGGATTTTCTTGCAAGGGAGATTTTCAATTTTCCTTCAAGAATGCATAAAAGTGACTCTTAGCTTCAGTACTAGATGTATCCAGAGTAGGACATACCTGATCAATCAACACTTCTGGGTGTTTTTAAAGGGAAGACAAAGTCTGATCCACCTGTTAAACCTTTCCCTATAAAAACTATCAATCCTATTAATCACATATGGATAATACCTGCTACTCGCATATCAGTGCACATTATGTTCCATGCCCCACTCGCTGGGTGAGAGGTTAGGAATGTGATTTTAATAATGCATGTGTAAGTGAGAAGGCTCCAGATGGAGAGGTGGCAGCAGGGCTGCCGTGCTGATTGGAAGAGCAGGACTGCTCTTTTCCCCACTGGTGAGGGCTTAGTGCTTCACGTAAAAGGAATCAGGCTAAATGACAAAGGCTTCTGTAGGTGTTATATACTGTAAATGTTGAGCCTTAGAGGCAACTGTTCCATTAGCCAATTAAAATAAAGTGGAAGTAGAATGACACATTAAAATTAAATGCAGTCCAAAATACAGTAAACGTGCTGCCTGTCCTTAAATTCATTCTGTAGTTGGGATTGTCCAAGACTTCTTTTTGCTTTGTGTCTCTGCTAGTCTGAGCTGTATAGAAGGACCAAGAAATTCAAAGATCACCCTATTTACTCACTATGACTGATGTCCTGTAATGGCTTCAGCTAATAGGGACCAAACCTGATACTGTCAAAAAAGATTAGCAGCCAAGCTGGCAGATTCGAGTTCTGCTTGAATGCCAAGTGGATAGGGGTCAGTGGGTTTCTTTTGGTATCTTGATCAGGTTGGGGGTGTTGGATTTCGTATTGCACAATGGTCTTTGGGATTAGTCTGTGCTCTATGGTGACCCTTTTCCTCTCATCAAATTTATATTCAGATAGCTCTGATTCCTTCTCCCATTTTTTGTCTTGTGAGCACTGTGTGTCATTGCTGCAAGAAAAAATGCAGAAGGAAAAGCAGAAGCTTCTCAACATGCAGGTTTGAAGTTTGGGGATGCCACAGTATTCTCAGAGTGCGTTTCTACATTACCTGATGCCGTGGGAGCTCTAAGTACCTTTATGAGTCCAGATTGTACCCACAGTATTCTGTAGTGTGTCATTTGTTCCACTTATCTGTGTGTTGCAGAAAATGAATTGTTTTTAAAGCTATTTTGTTGCTATTTAAGACAAAATATGCTTAGCCATTGTAAAGTAGTCCTCTCTCTGTGTTTTGATCTGCTGCAGCCCCAGAGACCACTGTTGTCATTGCTTGCAGCCTGCACCACAAGTCTGATTCAGGTTAAATGACAGAATATAAAGTGACTGTTTGGTACTAATAGTTAATATTTAAATCTATAAATATCAGTGGTGCTTCCAATAATGGGACAGTTTTCCTGCATATGAGAACCCTTGCTGCTTAGGAGAAATGCATTCTAGTAGCTTTTACTCTCAGGAAATAATCTAAACTTGAATCTTGTAACACTGAGCTGTTGTAAGTATGAACTCAAATGTTCCTAGAAGAAGCATTAGCCATCTGTAATTTGGGAATGAAACATTTGATTATTTTCATTGTTCAGTCTTCTATCACTTGTGATAACTGTTTTGTCACAAGTTGATATATGATGAAGTCTTAAAGGAAGGAACATTACTTATCAGCATCTGCTTGCAGTTTGACAACCCTTTCTTGTACAAGTGCAATTTCTTTTCTAAAATCTCTCTCCTTCCTTGCTAAACAAATTCTGCTTTTGCATGTCTAAATCCAGGTGGATGCATTACGATTACGTCTGGAGGAGAAAGAGACTATGCTAAATAAGAAGACAAAGCAGATTCAGGAGATGGCAGAGGAAAAAGGGACTCAAGCAGGAGAGATCCATGACCTCAAGGACATGCTAGATGTGAAGGAACGGAAAGTTAATGTTCTTCAGAAGAAGGTAAGATCATAGGTGTCGAAACAGGGTAATACAATACGTGTCTGATAGTTCCTCATTCCAAGAATTTACATTTTGAAGGTTAATGATTCAGTCTGTTCATGTGATGGGAAGACAGTGAATGATACATTTTGATTTTGTCAAAGCTTTGAAGAAGAAAGGAAAGCAGAAAAAGAATCAAAGCAAATGCTGCTTTCAGTGCTTACATGTGCATTTCCTGCTTTCACTTCACCATTAACAATGACTGAACTATTTGTAGGGGTGCAGATCTGGTGGAAAATCAATCCTTTCACACCCACCAGCATAACAAAGCCACATTGATTTGAGGCATGGGACACTGTGAACTGAGTGTGTCCTCAGTATATGAATAAATGAATGAAGGATTATATCAATATAAGTCATTAGGATGATTCTTCTGTAACTTACTGAGAAAAGTACAGGAAGAAGTTTGTATATAACTTTCATTAGAAATGCTATTTTATCATACTTAATATTTCTTGGGAGGAAATCAAATAGGATAATTGGGCTTCAGATTATCCTGCATATCTTTCTGCATAAGAAAATGTATACCTTGTCAGAGAAACAAGGTTGGTTTCCTAAAGGGCAATGAATCCTTGGGCAGGCCAAGTCATTATGGATGATCGTTGTCACATTGCACATAGTAATCCCCAGACAACTGCTACGGTAAAAAGAGAGAAATGCACCTATCACAATAAATTTTAGTTTGCAGAATATTTTTTATTTTGTGTTTTTAAAAGAGCTCCTTTGGAACTTGTGTTCAAGATACTTGGCTTGTGATTGTGTTTTTTTTTTTTTTTTTTCTCAGACCCTTAAACAATTTCACAGAATTCTTGTGATTTTAATCATTCATAAGACTGATTAATTTCTCATGCCTGCTCAGTGGCTTTTCCTCTAGTATATAGCTATCAATCAAGAGGGTTTAGGACAGGTTAAGTTTCATTTGAGCAGTCCTCATATAGGAGTGGGAGATGAGGTGTGGAGTTTAGCTATAAATAAGCCATAATTCTAGAATTTTGGGGCCCTGTTCCTAGTCATTGTAGTCTCATTTTTGGACTGCTCATCTTTTCAGGAGCACTCATAGGTCTGTAATTTTTGTAGAGATGGTTCTGTATGCTTTCTCTTTGTGTTCAAAATGGGTCAGGGATAGTCCGAATGCTCAGGTGCCAGCAGAATGCTTAACCAGGGAGTAGGGACTCTGACATCCATGCAAACATTAAATGTTAATGACTTTATTTTCATTTACTCTTTAAATTGTATTTTCACATGTTCTCTCACTTGGTCTACTTAATGTTTTAAAATGCTTTTTCATTGGCTAATTTATGCTGAAGTTCCTGGTTTCCTCATACCACTGCAAGCTGCATGATCACAGTTTCATCTTTGTCTCTTCAAGTGCCCAGCCTGTTTTTTGAGCATCAGTTTGCTGCTGCCTTGAAGTAAAAATACCTGGTCATTTTAGGTCAGAAAGTAAGGGCCTAAGTTTGATGTCTTGTTCTCATAGGTTGCTCAACAGAGGACACCACTACTACAATAAACCATAATATGAGTTGTGAGCTCAGAACCTGCCTCTGAGCTTCTTAAACACAGAAAATGAATAACCTGCCTATGGAAAAATACCTTTGTTTCCTGCCAGTAGCTAGAACCACATGCAGAGTTTTGAATTTGCTTTAGCCTTCAAATTGTTGGAACTGTTCCTTTAGCATGAACAGTAAAATGGTGAAGTTCCTAAATCAAAAGATGTTGTGTTCAGCTTCTATAATTAGCAAACAAAAATGGCTTTGCACAGAATCTAGCTGACAATGTATGGGACAGTATGTGATGCGATATGTAATTTCTTTTTCTTTTTATATAGCCTAAGATGAACATGCACAACTTCAGTCTTTCAAAGTTTTAAGGTTGTTATCTTTACCTTAGCTTTTTATTGTTTGCCCAGACCTGGAATCTGAGACTGAGTTGGGGATTTTCTGTAGATTGAGTTTTGCATTTTCTTCTTCTTTAATTTTTCTCTTCATTTTTTTCTTTTTTTTTTTCCCATGGAAAAACGAAACCTGGGAAAATATATGAGGGGGCAGGTCTGGTTTTCTATATGTATTCTTAAAATCATGAGAACTTGCATTAAATCTTTTTCATGTGCTAGAGAAAACTGTGAGATTTTCTCCCATTTTGTCATGGCTGTACTTCTTTGAAAGCACAGATAGCTGTTTGTGCCCTCTGTCTGAAACTTGAGGAGCTAATAGTTCATCTTGTATGAATGTTTTTCTCTTAAAACTTCATGTTTTAAGAGAAGAGATAGATTTATTTTTTCTTTTTGCATTCCTTATTGTGTTGAGATTATGTTCTGGTTAAAGCACACAGACTGTTTTTTGATTTATCCAATGCTGTTTTTCAGAGCTTCCAATGACAGATCAGAATTTTATTTCATATAAAAAGGACAGACTTTTCCTTCCACGCACAGTAGTCCTTTTATTCTCTTCTCTGATTAAAAACTGGTATTTTCAGGCAGATCAGTTTTTAATCTATATGTTCTTATTGAAGGTCTGGATGAATCTGGTACAGTTGAAAGTATCTTCAGAAGTCATAAGTAATACTATTTTTTACTGGCTTAGTTATCCACTATTAAGTGGTATTTAGGAAGTTTAAATGCATGCTGTGAAAAACAAAGAATGAGGCACAAAAAGAAGCTTTTGTTTTGTGCGTGTGAAGAGATTTTTTTTTTTTTTTGTATAGATATTCGGTAGTATTTATATAAAACTGCCGCTTGTAATTATGAAGAGGAACGGGGCACATGTGCCGACAAGAATTTAACGGAATTAAGTTTCAGATTAGTGAATACGATTCAGTCATTTTTTACTAAATGTTTTTCCTGCAGCATTCGTTCAGATTTTTGCAGTGTAATTTTTGCATTTTGTAAGGAAGCTAAAATCATAAAGAAGTTCAAATGGAAATAATTTATAGAAAAGTTATTAATTTACATAACTCCTCTATTTACAAAAAGTTGTTTACTTTCTTTTACAATTTAGAAAGGTCACCTCTTCTAAGAATGTAGTCATAGCCAAACCATATATGGCTGTGTGGGCATTTGAGCTAATCAAAAAATCCTTTGTTCATGATTTTTTTTTCAGTGACTGTTTCCGAGCAGTGGTCACTTATTCTGATCACATTGACAAGAAAATGTTTCATACAGTTCCCCAAACTGTGTTGTACTAAATCCATGCAATTCTGTCATGGAAGCAAACATGATTTGAAATGCAGTCTTTCCTGGGGTTAGTGGGTCTCTGATTTGTTAACACGGATTAACTGCATAGTTTATTTAAATGCCGTTAATAAGAGTGCTATAGGAATAAATAAAGGTAGTGAACTAGAAAATAGGCTTTTTGATCATTCTGAAATCCAGAAGAGGAAAGTAAAGAATATTTGCTGACTGATTAAGGATCAAATACAGGAAGCACCTAGAAGATTATGAGTAACAAAGATTAGAAACATTATCATGACAATTGACATCACTGCCAATAAGGAGTAAGCACTGAAATACTGGTGTAAGTTCCTGAAAAAAATATGTGCATTCACATTGAAATTCTGGAACCTTTCCAGTGTTAAATTTTTACAGTTAAGCTGCTTGACAGCATCTGTATTGGAGACAATAGAAATGGAGCAAGTGCAAGAAATCTGGACCTTGCAAAAAGAATTTTTCCTGTCCTCATGTCTGAAATTTCGTTCAAAAACTTAGTCTATAGAGTTTGGGTTGTCTTTTTTTCTTCTTTTTTTTTCATATCCTTGAAAATAAATGTAGCATAAAATCTCATTTTGAGTTGTTTGAGCCTCAGATAGGGAGTGAGTGTTAGAAAATAGAACAGGGAGTATGCTGGGCAAATCTCCATCTGAAAAACATCTGTCTCTGTGTCTGGTAGACTCAGATGCTAAGAAATAGGGGGAAAAATCAATACTCTGTAATTGGAGCAGTTTACAGAAATAGCTTCAGGGATAATAGGTAAATAGCAGTTACCCGAAAGAGAAAGAAGTCGTAAATCTATGACTTGTTGCTTTGCTGGAAGGTCTCGTTTTGTCTTGGCAGGGAAGGATAATGCTCCCTTCCTTGTGTAATGCAGCTGCAGTCAAATGAAATATAAGTTTCAGTGTCTGAGCATAGAGGTGGTTTTTGGCAGCTCCTTGTGATATTTGACCTGTGATAAAGAAGATCCATTGTGGCTTTGCTGATTTTATTTTAGCCAGTATTCGGAAAAACTCCAGATATAGTCTTCTTGCTCTTTTGAGTAAGAGGCAGTACTTTTCTCCAAGGATATAAATGCCGTCTGATTTTCAAAAAGCTTAGAAATCAAACATCTTATGCATAATGGTAGGAAATACTTTGTGGCGAGAGAGAGGGACTGCAAACAGAACTTGTAACTCAATTGTTTAAAATCAGTAGTGGTGATAGTTATTACAACAACAGTGTTGATGTCACAGAGTTTGCACTTTAAAGGTAATTTTCACTCCATTCCCTCATGCTTTTGCTCTTGGACAGATTTTGCTCTCAATATTTGCCAGGGACAATGAACATTGACTGTTCTCAATACCAAAAGGCCGTGGTGACTGTTGATTTCAAGATGTAGCACTGTGGAATGATACTTGTTGATACCAGTTCCTATCGATAAGCGTTGGTACCTCTCAATTTTGGCAGGCATCTGTCTCTTTTGCTCTCAGACAGATTTTGCTCTCAATAGGCATATGTGGCTATTAATATCCATGCCTCTTAGTGTGGTAAAACTACCAGAGAAATCTGGAGAGTCTTAATTTTGTGAATTCATCATCATTTTTTCACTTCCATCATTCAGGGAGGTGATTAGTTGTTTCATTTTGACATTGAAAACGACACTGCAAAATTTATCTTCATTTTATAGTAAACCATGACCACTTTGAAAATAGGATTCTTATTCTTCTCCTTTGACTTTCCACTTTTCTGAGAATTTTCTAAGAGTTTCCTAGAACAATTCCACCCAGGCAAATCTTTGTTTTTTAAATTTAAAAAAATTAAGGTGACTGATTGCCATCCAGATCTTAGGATTCATTACAGCAGCTTTGGTTTCAGTGTCAGCAAAATCTTTTCCCTCCCAGGAAATGCTCGACACCGTGAGATTTGATCTTAACCTTTCTGAGCCATAGGGTAACATGCATCTTTCAGATACAGAATATCAGCCCTAAAAGGTCCACAAGCTTAACTTCAGCTAGTCCTCTCAATGTGAGACATCTCTTCGTTACAAATGCTGGTAAAGGTGACAGGGTATTCTCTAAGAACTGATCCTGGGAATGCGGTTTTGATCTTCGTGTCTTATCCAGATCCATCATGGCAGGTGCCTTTTCGTGTTTTACACTGAGGTGCACTCCAGCATTCTTACTGTTCAGGGCTTTTGGATTCCAGGGCACAGTTATTTCACAACTCTTAGTGATTTGGACAGCCTTTACTCGTGAGTTTGCAGCCCATAGTAATATAGGTACCTTGTTTGATTATAAAATAATCAGTACATGACCACATTTATGTGCTGAAATTCCCTTCTGTCCTTTGGGAACTTCCAGCTTGGTTATTGACAACAATAAATCACCTTCTGGGCATTGTAGGGCTGAGTTTTTCTCTGACATTTCATATTCTAAGAATTTTTGATCAGGAATGATATGCACATGATGTAGTTCTAGGGGGAAGATTCTTTTAGTAAACCGCTATCAAGCCCAGCTACTCAATTCTTCTTTCCAGCCCTACAGAAACTTTCAGCACTCTCTGACACCTTGCCATGTTGCATCTTGTGGCATCGAGGCTAGCAGCTTTGTCAACAAAAATGATTTGTGTAAGAGAGGTAGCAAGAGCATGGCACAAGGAACATTGGCTGGCTGGCTGAATTAGGTTCTTATCTGCTTCTGCTTCTGCTTCTGCTAGAATCCCTTGACATCTTCCTTTTCCCCTTGGGAGATAAATTTCCTATCTGGGACTCTAATGAATTCCTTCTTTGAGGAACTAGCATCTAGTTCCTTGTTTTAGCAGGATGAAGATCATGTTTATTTCGTGCAGGAGAGTGGGAGAAAACCAGAGTCTCTACTGTACAGTGTGCTCTTTTTAATATTGTCCTTTTTTTGCTGAGGTCCATTGGAAATCATTCTGAAGGCAGTTTCTGTGCAATATGTATGTTAAATTTGTTTGCCTTCTGGTTTTCTTTTCTTCATATCAACCAGAATGAAGTGCTCTTGGATGCTACAACATACTAGAAATACTATTTTTATTTAGATACCAAAAACATTATTCAGGAGCAGCTAGGCTTCTTGTGGATGGAACAAGTTAACAGCAATGTATACTTGCATAAAATTATACAGATTCTCCCTCATAAGCTTTTCACATGTGAACCAAGTTCCTGTGTTTCCTACTGTTATTATTATTCTTTCACAAGGGTAGTGGCAATACTTGGCCCCCTTTACCTCTGTAGTCATTACTCAAGTCATTGCTTCTTACTGACTTCTAAGCATGTGAACATTTGCTTATTAAGAGCTAATAACGAATATAGCCAGTTATTCCTAAAAAGTATTAAGAATAATAATTTACCAATAGCAATCAGGATGTTTGCTATGTTGTGGGCCACAGTAATTCTATCATCTGTCTCTATTTTTCTGCTATTTTATAGAATCACTCAGAAAAAGACCACTGCAGTAATTTAAGTAGCTTTCATTACTGGTTACCTAAAATATTAGGTGCATGGAGAGCCTCATATAAATACTGCATAGACTTAGAAAATAACAACTACAAAAATATGATTTTTAAATACACGATTTAAAAGTAAATCTCAGAGTTCTGCAGAACTCACTGCTGTTAAATTTCAGTGAAATCAGTTTGTGAGTGAATTAATTTATGCTAACTTGCACCTGAAGGTCATTTAGTAAATTATGTGAAAGTTCTTAATTACTGGAGAAAAGTTATATTTGGAAAACTGATTTTTAAGCAAACAAACTTGTATCTTATTACAGTGATTTTCAGTGTATAGTTGTGGTTACCAGTGCAGCATCCATGTTAGAGAAAGCTACTGGGTTCGGAATAAAATGATAGCTATTTTGTATTAAGATTTAATGAGTTTTATGATTGGGCATGTTAAATGTTGTAGTATATGTATGTGCAGAATATGTTGCTTTATTTTTATACAACCTCATATTTTACTAGGAAATTTGTATGATTCCACAACAAAAATGAAAATATCTGAACCATATGCAGTATGTTTACCTGTATTTCCAGATGAATAGTAATATTCTTTCAAAAAATCAAGTGTTGTTTTGATGTGTGTGAAAGACAGCAAGACAATTTCTTACCCTAAGATCTAGTAACTTAAGGAAAAATCTCTCAATTTATGCTAATATTATATAAGAAAGAATCTTTCCTATTGCCTTTAGTAACTAGAGTACTTCACTTTTATCTTTTGATAAAATGAATATACAGCCCTCCTTTTAGATAAGTAGGTTCAAGCTACAAAGGAAAGCAGAACTGTGAGGTTGGTGGTGTTGGTTGTGTAGTTCAGCTGTTGTAGCTGGCTAAGGTAGGATTTTAAATTGATAGGCATTGTCGTAATAATGTTACAGAAGATGAATAGCAATAGCAAAGTTACAAGGGAACTTCATGGAGTTCCTGGAATTATCTGTCTTCCAATGTTCCAAAATTTGAAACCATAATTCGGCCAATCTATCATATATGGAAGGAGTCTTTTTCCGAGTATCCCTGAAAGAGCAGCAGTCATTTTAATAGTATGTCCTTCTTATGCTTTGAGATAACCTCTTGATTGGCAAGACAGAACATTACTCATAGGTAGTGGGTCTGACAAATGCTGGTTTCTTGAAGGGATCTGGGAAAACGGCCAACTTTGGGGCCCCTTGGCTTCGTTATAAATTAAATGTATAGTTTTTTTGGCAAGATAAAGCTAATAAGCTTTGTTGGTGTATTCACTGTCGTACTAGGCAAATACAAAGTCTTCGATGATTGAGGAGGCAGGAAAAGCAAGGGTGTGTGTCGTTTTTGAGGTTGCTTACATCAGTCTTCCTCGCATGGCTTTTCATTGCTCTCTGGGTTGCAAGAGTTTGCAATTTCCGACACTTTGGTCAGTGCTGAATCGCTGCTCAGGCATTTTCTGCCCCTCGGGGGACTGTCTGAGCTGTGTCTAGAGCAGCCGTTGCTGCCTGCGTTAGCCAACCCAGAGAACTGCACCAGAACACGAAAGGAGTCATTTTTCAGTTCAGATCTGTGTTTTGCTTGGTTTAAGTGTGGTTTTGAACGCAGTAGGCTAAAAAATGCCCTACATTGAGTTTCGACTCAGTATTTATGCAGTCATTAGAACTGCCGTAAGGCACAAGTACGCAACTGGCTCTCAAGCCCTGATTTCACTTACCCAAGGGAAGAGGAAACTCCATGCTCAAGATGAAACAGTGTCACCAGGGGTAATGAGGAACACCTCGTCCCAGAGTAACACGTAGAGTTGACAGTTGTGGTGCTGTTCCTGCTGAAGCGCTCCAGTGCCTTCAGCCAATGATGGGTAGGTGGAGTGTTGTAGGGAGAACTTGTGGATGAAGAGGACCACACTCTCTCCTTCCTAGCCTTTATTTGTAGTGGAGATTGGAGTGTTGATTGAGTGTTGTCTAGAACAGTCTGTGAGAAAAAAAGGGAAAGAGCGCGATGAAATTAAGGGAGTAATTTAATATACGTGCCACCTTAAATTCCTACATTTTTGGAACACAGACCTTGAGTGAATTTAATCTTGAAGCTTGATTTTTCTGTTCCCTATCCTTGTTTCTGGAGGTAACTCTATATTAGCAGCGATAACAAAATAATAAAAAAAAATACACCCTTGTATTTAGTATTTACAGTCATACCTTCCTTCTGCCTTTGTATTCATCAGTCTTTCAGGAAGAATAAAATAAGGGATTGGAAACTGACTGGCAATATTTTACATTGGAATTAGAAACATCCTTCCTTTCTGGAGCTCTCTCCTCTGGTTTAAGGCAGTTTTACCTTATGGTATTTCTTTAATCGTTGTATTAAATCATTCATTTGGAAAAAGTAATTTGGTGTGTGAATCTGAGACTCATTTAAAATCTGTGTTCAAATTGTACAACCTTCTGCTTGAATGATCCTAAATGACAAAGTAGATGAAATTCATTTTGCTGTCAGGATTGCCTTTACAATGGACATTAAATCCCATGTTCCCAACATATCCATCTCTCTGGCTCAATGTTTGGTCGGGTTTTTTTGCTCCCTGATTCCATTCTTAGGTATTGCAGTGCTGTGATAAGTTAAGCCTTTTCTTTCCTCATGCGTCTTCTCATTATCAGCTTCTCTGGAGAGAACATGTGATCTGTAATACGTACTGTGAAAGTATCTAAGCAGAGGTAGATTAGTAGGTGCAGTGTAGAACCAAATCAGAAGCAAGATAGGAAAATAACCTAATCATTTCCATGGCAATGAGAACAAGTTACCATGGAAGGAAGGGTATTTGTTTGACATTAGCAAGCAAGGGATCACTGTACTTGCGTTTATATGAGTTTTATACAACTTCAGTAATTTCATAAGTTTTCCATTTGGCACATTTTAAACATGATATATAACCTTGGAAAGCTCATGCTACTCCAAAACCAACCTTTGAGCATATCAGTTCCGCTTCTCAGAAAATGGGTATATAAAATCTAAGTTAACATGCACTGATTCTAATTTTTTTCCTACTTTTTATCAATGTTTTGTAAGAAAGGGAAAGCCTCTTCCATGGTGAAGTAGGTTCGGTCTTCCTTATTTTGAACATTTAGGAACCACTTTTGAAAATGCTGTGAATTATAGTATTTGTATTTTTTCTCTGATTAACTTTCCTAAATCAGATCTGTGTAAATGTATTGATAAATTTCTTTCTGGAACTTGGTACAGGAAGGACCAGATGTGCCCAAAATAGTTGTTTTTTAAATCTGTTCATTTGATATGCCTTAGGAATAAAACTTTCGAAAAGCGTAGTCAAAAGAGATTGCTTGCTAATGTAAGGACACAGCTGAAAGAAGAGTTGGCATGATATTGTTCTGCATGATTAGGCCAGAATTTCAACAAAATGGATGCTATCCATAATTGGATTGTGAAATAAATTACCGCATGGTTTCAGTTATGGTTCTCAATATAAGTGACACTTTAGCATACACGAAAGAAATTGAATTTAAATTTACAAATGTTATGTTTCATTGAAGGAGAAGAGAAGCAGCATCTATATGAATTTGTATTGCTATTTATGATGGCAAGGTTCTGTTTAAAATTACTTGAGTGAGTATTGCCCTGATAACTCAGTTTCAAATTTTTCTGTACTTACTCTCTCTTCGTTGATCAGTAGTGTCAAAAATATGGAGTCGTTAAGTGAGGTTTTATGAAAAAACAGTGATTTGTTTATGGATTATGTCATTAGTCCTAGGTGATTAACCATTTGGCTTAGATATTGCTGAAAAAAAATATCTGTTATGATCAGCTTTTATACTTCTGTTTAAAAAAAAAATCCATTTTACATAAAGCATTGTACATTTTTGTTAAACCTGTATGCTTTGTGACACAGCTAATATCTATGGGTTAGAAAAAATGCCTCCTCCCACACCCACTTTTTCACTTCAAAAACCTCTTTTATATTGGCCTATGTCAAAGATAGGATTTCACAACACAAAGGATTTCACAAACACTCCTTTTGACTTGTTTGAGTTATTGCTACTACTGAACATCCTCAGAATGAAGCAATTTCTTAACTAAATTTAACTGTATAAGGGATATGATTCATATTAAAGTGTCATTTTTTTCCAGACGAGCTGTGGAATTGAGACAGTGCTTAGGAACATGTAAATTGGCTCCCCTGAAAATGTGTCTTTCTGTTCACTTGTCAAAGTCAAAAATCATTTTCTAGTTGTGAAGTCCTCATTTCATTTGTTTTTACCAACTTGGACTCTGACAGAGTCTCCTTGGAGTCATGTGAAGAGCTGCCTCTCAATACCAGTTTTCAGAAACTGAAAAATTTAGTGACAGGGATTGTAAGTAAAGGTTTTGAAGATGATGCCAGCTGTTGGCTAACAGGATAAAATGACTGTGAACGTGATAGTAATATTCTGAGAATATCTTTTTTAGCATCTCTTTCTAAGTGCTTTTTGGGGTAGGTAATACAATACAAGAGAAATGGTTTACTCTTCAGAAGATGCAGTAATTACAATTTGGTTTATGGTGACTCTAGGTGTTTGGTTTACTTTGAAGTGATCAATTAGCAAAATGGTGCTACCAAAGGGTGGTTAAGTATGCGAAAGGAAAAAAGGACATTGGGAGACAAAGGAGTGGAAACTTGGAGGAGCCGATTTCTGTAAACACAAGTTAACTGTTGCTTCAGTTGTTATAATTCTACTTGCAAGGCATCTTTGTGTGGAAGAGCACTGCAAGGCGATAGTCTTTTGGATCAGTGCCAGCTCTCTGTGGCTCCTTCACCAAAGGTATAAAAACTGTCCATAAACAGTTATTAAGTCAAGCTTTGTTACAGCAGAAATTCTCTCTCCATACTATTCTTTTCTCAAGTCAGTCTTGTTGCACTAGCATGAATGCAAAGTTAGGTCAAGGATAATGCATGAGTCGTAGTAGGGAATCTGTAATTCCTAGATTTTTTTAAGCTTCCTCAGTTTGTGCACCGCTTTTTCTTCTTACAAGAAGAGCAGTATGTCTGTTCGTAGCTAGTATATTTACTTGACAGTTAAGAGTTTTATGACAGAAATCACAATATTATTTTTAGGGTTTTTCTGAGCGACATAGCTACAGAATGTAGCTATGTATTGTAAGGTGAAATGGTGTAGAATTTTGTGTTGTTTTCAAGGACAGATTGGAGATCAAACAAAATAAAAATCAAAAAAAAAGACTTCATTTTCTGAAAAAGCAAGCAACTTATTTTTCAGAAGCTATTCTGTATTTTAACTGGAGCCTGAGTAACAGCAGATAGAAATATATTATGCGGGGTGTATCATTGTGTTGGACATTTCTCCATTTCCATTTCTCCTTTTTGTCTCCATATTCTTCACACTACCTTTTTCTCTTTCCTGGGCCTTTACAGTTCTAGATGTCACAGAATCCTCTTACACTTAGCAACATCAGGGCATTTCCAAAGTGCAGTGATGTAACGGAGAGATATTTCCAGTGTAGTGGTATTAAAAAGATAGTAATGCTCCAGATAAGCATTGAAGTAGAGCAGTGGTAAAAGGAAGAAAACACATTTTTCTTCTTTTTTATTTTTAATAAAAATTAATTGTGCCTTCACTGGGTAATAAATGGATGTAAAATGAACAAACATTGTCAGTGGATACCACTTAATTGAACATTTCGCTATCTCTACACTGAAGTGTTAATCTGCACTCAAGAATTTGAAATTTGAAAGAAAAAGATGAACACTGGTATCTTGCACTTCATAGTGTCTTTAATTTACTTTGTGTTTCACAAGCGTTGGAGAACTAACTGATACACAAAGTATTGAGAAACAAGAACCTCTGAGTATAACTAGGCAACAGTTCAACCATAGTTTCCTGAGTGGTTTGAATCATAAAGTGAAAGGAAGGCACTGAGTGCATTTGAACTTTGGAATGAGCTCTGCCATGGGAGTCTTGTCCTTCCACACTGAGAAAGAGTTGTCCCTTCCTGCCCTCCAGCCCCTGCGTTTCTTCCTACAGAAGCTGTATGGCAGAGAGCAGTTCAGGCTGCAATATACCCAGGTCTTCCCTTGAAAAGGAATTAAGATACAAATGAGGAGCCTGCCTGGACAGATAGCTTGGAGATACACCAGAGTATTCAAATGGGCATGGCTAGTATTTGCCAAAGCACTAGTGAATGTAGGCAGAAGAGAAATGGCTTAGGTCTATCCCAAATTATAAAACTGCTTAAAAAAATCTCACCCTCCCAACAAGGGGACATGGTATGCCTGAAACTTCAGCTCAGCAGCTTGTTGCTAGTCTTAAGAATTTAACTATGAAAACTCATAGCAAGAACCTTACCTTCTGTCTAGGAAATACAACTTGGTAATATGAATGACATCCACTCACATCACAGATCTTATTTCACTGGGGACTTTAAAGGTCACCAGCAACACCTTATATTGCAGCTCCAAAGGGAGCCAACACACATAAAGAAGATGTGTTTCCGGATTTTTCATTCATACAGTGGTGAGTTATATTCTTTTTCCTGTGAATTTATGTAAGCACTAAACTAAATACCGATTTTTGCAAGTCATGAAGAACTGTTATACTGATGCTTTTGCAAGATCTGCCTTACAAACATAGGCATAATGATGTTTTTTGCAATGTGACATTTATAGAAGTGGAGCCTAATGCTATCAAACTGACCAGTGATGTTTGATTATGGGCTTTTATTATATAAAAAACAGCTCCTGAAAAAAAATATTATTTACAAATTCACTAGTATAATTTTCTTGAACATACTTCATGGCGACCTCATTACTCTATTTTTGGAACAAAATTTCTTAAATTCTCTCAGTTTTCTAGTGTAAATGTCTTGCCCTTTTTCAGGAGCAAGTATTTTTTTCTTGGCAGATACAATGATGTGATCTTGTATATGGGAAATGTTATGTTCTCATCCTGATTCAGATGCAGTTCAACTTTTCCCAGTTTTTTAGATATCACCAGGTTATAGCAGAATAAAGTATGTCTACAGGCTATGAACTTTTTATCATGATACCAGCGTTCTTACGTTGCAGGGAGTGGCATCTCCCTAGAAAGAATTGTAGCTGAGTTATTATCACGTATCTACTTGCCAACTTTCTCTCCCACACGAGCTTTTTCTTCTCCCCTACCTGAATATTTTTGACATGGACTGAATCACCTCTGCATGTACCAGTGAGACTCTGTCATCTCCTTGTAGGTACTGACCCTCCAACTGATGTTGCCAGCAGTGGCAGTACCATAGAAGATTTACATTGAAAGCTCAAGTTACATCAAGTTTTTATTTATCGGGACAGCAGTGGCATAGTAATAGATCACAAAACGTCCCAATGCAGTCAGTTATTTAGACAGTGTTTTATAGTACTGCTTCTAGTAGAAGCAAGAATCTGAAAAGTCAAAGGCGTAGAAGTCCCCTGCGATATTCTTTTGTATATCTGCTTTTGATAATATAATCAAGGAGCATTACCCAGTGTCCATTGTATGTTATGATGAAAATGCCATGTTATCGACCAAAACAGTATCTTCATGAAGCTGCACTGGGGTAGTGCAGAGTATAGGAAAAGATATTTTTGTATGTTCATACAAGTACAGTGACAGATTTGCTAGCTACCAGAAATTGGTGATACTCCCAAATGGTAGAAAACATAATGAACTTTCTCAAGAATGAAAAAGATTTAAAATTGACAATGGACATGTTGTATTTTAAAAATATTTAAAAATATATTTTAAAAAGCATTAAATATTAATTTTAAATTAATTAAAGTTAATTAAATTAAATTTTAAATTAATTTTAAAATATTAAATATTTTGAAAAATACTTTCTAAACATTTTTGGATGATAACTTTTTGGGGGCTTTCTCTTTTTTTATTGTCACAGAGTGTAAATTTTTTGGGGGGGAGGGGGCAGACGGGGAAGAAAGGTGGGGGTAAAACCCTTTTACAAAACATGAAGGCAAAAAGAATGAATTATCAGTTCAAACCCATTTCATTATTCTAATAGAGAAGTCATTGGTGTGAGAGAAATCAGTTTCTCAATGTTCAATTCACCCAAAGGCTGAGGATGATTCTGCAAGAGGATTTCTTGGCTGGAGCACAAAGATCTATAGCTAAAGGCATTTGGGGCACTAATAGCCTTTATTAGTGTTTAATTAGATGCATTCCCCTTAGCTCCTAGGCTAATTTTTCTTTTTTTCATATTTGCATGGCAGCTTCAGTGAGACTGGTGTTTGCAGAAAACCTCCTTGCCCTTGGAATAGGATGCCAGAAGAAAACACTCTTGCGCTTAATCCTTTGCTACAGGGCTGAAAGGCAAAATAATTAGTTCCACACAACTAGGAATAAATCACGCAGCTGAAACAAAATAGTGCCTGACAACTGACAATGTTGGTTAAAAAACAAAACAAAACCAAAACTCCCCACTTCCCTCCCCAAACAGATTCCAGTGAAAATATGATCAGTAAATCCTTATTGATAAGAGAATTGGTTTACAGATACAAAGTAGATGATTTCAGTGTGTGTATGCCCTTACAGTGTGTTGTGTTTCTAATTTATATATACATCCCTGCAAAATAAAGATACAGAGCAGGAAAAATAATTCTTAATAATTTAACCATAATATTTTTTTTCCAGTTTAGATTTGCACAGTAATACATATTCCTTAGCTTTGGATGTCATTTCAGAAGATAATTGTCATCTTTCGACTGTTTTAACAATGCTCCCTTATGTCCTGTCCCTTTCTGTCATGCAGAGGATGTTGGAGAGTCCATTGTATTTTACTTCATCTTTTGTGGGTGACAAAAGATAGACCAAATTTGCCCACCTATTTTACTTCTGTTCCTTACTTCATAACTTGTTCAGAGTTACTGGTGTTTATCTAGTTGTCTAGGAAAAGATGATAATAAAGCCAGTATTTTTACATGGTATATGTTATGTATCCTGTTGAAAAGGAGTACTAAACTGCTTGCAAAGATATAACAGCAAAATTCTTCATTAATTTATGTACAAAGCATAGACCATTATTCTCACTTTTTTGTTCAGCTCATATAATTTGTGGGATTTGGATTTGGGTGAGTTGAGCCAATTCTAGGTTTCTGTAGTTTAAGGACACATCCTTATTGGGAACTGTCAGTTGTCTGACCCTGCAAAAAGCACAGTGGTGTGGCACTTTTCTTGTTTTGTTTTGTTTGTTTTGTTTTGTCTTTTGGTGTCGTATAGCCATTAGTGTGACCTGAACCATTTCAATGTACCTGTCATTCCCTGGAGACTAAAGAAAAACTGATGTGTTACTCGAGACACGACGAAGCATGCTTGAAGCCTGGAAGAACAGAGCAGTTTACGCTTTGTATGCATTACATTTTCTTGGTGTATAGGGTGGTGTGGTTCTAATGAAAACATGCGGTAGTCATAAATAATACTGCTATACAGCTGCCCTTTTACTATGGTCACAATAAACAGTGTGTTATTGAAACATGTAAATGCGTGTGCCCGGCTTAGTCCTGCGCCGCCTGCCTTGGCAAGCAGGTGAGCATATGCTGACGTTGAATTATTTAGCCGTGTCTCTGGTGTGCGCTTTGCTCGCAGCAGAAAGTCCCTCTGTGCTATCCCCCGCTCCGCCCGTTGGAGCCTTTGCTGAAGGGCTTCGCCTCCAGAAGTAAACACGAGGCTAAGAATAGCGCGCGCCTCTTTGTAGTATATTTTCATGGTTGGCTATCTAAACAGCCAGGCTGTCTAGACAGCTGACGGCGCTCGGGCGGCTTGCAAGGTCAAGAGCAGCCACGTAGGCTGCTCTGGGGACGTTACCTAGCGCAGTTGCTGCATGTGTGGGCACCGTGAGGACGACTCTTACAGAACGATTAGCGTTCTCTCGGAGGCCCCTGGCTTTTAGCTCCATGGCCTACAAGCATACGGAAGGAAGGCATTAACTAATGCACGGAAGGGTGTACTCCTTTTCTTAAAACCCCTTTTTCTTAAAAAGGGGTCTTCAGTGTTACGAAACACCTATACCTGAGTCACGTGAGAGGATGATACCTGCTGTGCTTTTGCATGCCCTTTAAAGTTTGTTTTGTAGTGTCATTTGTGCTGAGCTCTATTTTAAATTTGAAGCATTTCCCAGAAGCCTTTTTTTTTTTTTTTTTTCAAGAGAAATTAATGAAGATTGGAAGATTGGCCAAAGCCAATTTCAGTCCGTACCTACAAAGGAAAAAAAAAAAAATGACTGTAGTTTTTGTGTTGCTAATACATAGTGTACAGAGCTGGATCACATGTGAATGATATGGAGGAAAGTACTCCAGGTGGCTCCATCAGTGGTTATGGTTTACAAAGGGCCTTTAGTAAGGGGTTCACGTGGGGAATTAGGGACATTTCCCTGCCGTGTCCTGGCTTCCACTTGTAGCACATCTAACCAGCTTTTGTGATTAAACACTTGACCTCATGAACAATGTTTTAAGTTTATCATTGTTGATGTAGATCTCTCTCTAAAACTGTAGTCCAGGGGGGATTTTAACACCGATGGCAACAGAGTGGGGGATGGCTCTGAGTAGCCGTTTACCCTGTATTCCCAGCAGCTTGGATCTTCCTGGCCGAAGACTAAAAAGTGGGGAGTGGTTGCTGTATTTCCACTAACCAAGGAGCTGCTAACTGCTGTTAAGAGAGAGCAGCAGCTCATTTTCTGTGGCGAAAGTGCCTTAAGTGCAAACGCCTGCACTCAGCCATTGTGGGGACTGCTCAGTTCTCTGCTAGGGAGAAATGGAGCTGCATTTGATTCACGAGCTCATAAAAAGATAGATGAGCCAAAAAGGCAGACTAGAAATGCTTGCATTTAATTTATTAAATGCTGGACTAGGTAGCCTTTGGGATGGTCATGTTAGGTAAATGAAAGATTACCTTGCTACAGGTCTTTTGGAGATAGGTACCTTACATGCCACGTGGCTTTTTCCCGTTTAGGATGTGTGTTTGCTGATGCAAAAAGAAATTGTCAGGAACAATAGCAAAAAGGAAGCAGCTCGAAAACTGTGCCCAGTCTAATCCTTCACTAAGAAATGTGTTTGATGGGTTATGGAAATGTTGATGTTGTGTTTGTTTGTTGTGTTTGTTGTGTTTGTTGTGATGTGATGATGTGTTTGCTTCTTGGGGTGTATGTACATGCATAAAATAAGTTTAGCTTCTGTAGGGTTTTTTCTCATCTGAATAAAACACTTTCGGTCTGTCAAGAGATATGTTGAGAAGTCATAAATTATTAGAATTCAAAATCTGCAGAAAACAAGGTCAAGATGTTTTCTGCCTGAAGAATGATGCTTTGTACTAGCTCATTATTAAGCAAACCATCATATAATAACAAAAAGCATCATTCAGATACAGTGAAGAATATGACAGTATGTAAGGAAAAAAAATTAGTGTTCTCCTCAATTTGTTAATTTTCAAGTGCCTCTTTTATCTACAGTAATGTTTTCTCATTTTTTTTCCTATAGTATTGTTATTACATCAACATTTTTTCCTTAATTTCAAGACTAATTATTTTTAGTCACCCAGTGCACAACATCCTGAGAAATTAACTTGAGAATAACACAAAGTTTACATTGTGTAAATGCTGTTTAGACTTTCTTTCTCTGAAGCTTTTCCTACTCTGTGAAAAGGTGGCTGATGCCTTGTTAATATTCATTATTTTTGGCTGCACTGCTCATTGGTTTGATGTGGGTTTTGGGGACTAAGCCCTTGCTTAGTTTACTTGCTTTAAGAACATTGCAAAGTGTATTCTTAAATTTTAGTTACTTCTAAGCGGACTTTGTATTTTTTTTTCTTAAAATTCACCTTTCTTCTTCAAGATTGAAAATCTTCAAGAACAGCTAAGAGACAAGGAGAAGCAAATGAGCAGTTTGAAGGATCGAGTGAAATCCCTGCAAGCTGACACCACAAACACAGACACTGCCTTGACCACACTGGAAGAAGCCCTTGCAGAAAAAGTGAGTATGAAAAGCAGCAAGGTCCTTCCTTCTAAAGGTCCTTCTGTTAATGATCTCTCTAAAGTCATCTGTTCCACGTGATTCTTGAACTCTGCATAAGAAAATCCCTAAGGCGAGTGACGTTCCTTGTCTCTGCTAGGTGAGCAGAGCCTCAGTGGAGGCAGCTGATCCCTCGCTAGATGGCACTGGAGGATGTTCAAATTGGCCACCTGTGTTGCCATCCTGTATGTGCAGTGAGTAAGGCAAGAGGTAGAGCTGAGCTACCAGCTCTTGCTCTAGTCATCATTGACTTCCCATAACTTCGTGCGGAAGAAAACAGTGCTCTTTGCCATCACCCGAGTTGTTGGAGTCCTGCTCACACTGTTGTGATAGGATGTGATGCATCTTTGGTGCTGCTGTGGGACGCAGTATGTTTCAGCTGTGGATTCCTCTGCATTTTTGCCTTTTTTATTAAAATTGGACCAATGTCTCATTGCATTTTATCTTTATTTTCCTCAGATATTTTAATGATGAATTTATTTCTAAAGTTTTGTTATTTCAAATAGTGTTTTAGTTCCCAACATTGAATCGCCAGGAATAGCCTAGTGCAACTGAGTATTTCAGTCTCATTATATTTTCAGCTTTATTGTTCTCACTATATTTTCATGCTTGCTGAATTCTCAGGAGATATTTAACTGAGGAAACAGCAATATTCCATTTTTATTATTAATTTTGATTATCAGAACTAGATAAATTACATTACACTTCAGCAGGACTATGAATACTGAAACGTAAGAGAACAGTGGGAACGAACACCCTGGTACATCTTAGCAGTGAATCCATAGATTTTTCAAGGTGGTTTTCCTCCTTCTTGAGAATCCATTGTGCAACAGTAAAGAAGTGTTGTGCTAATACTCAAAAATTGATCTGACTGAGAGGAATTTTCTTCACAAAGTACCTTTCTGTTTTTTCAGGAAAGAACCATTGAGCGCCTGAAGGAGCAACGAGACAGAGATGAACGAGAAAAACAGGAGGAGATCGACAACTACAAAAAAGATATTAAGGACCTGAAAGAGAAAGTCAGCATTTTACAAGGAGATCTCACAGAGAAAGAGGTTAAGAACAACAGAACAAGACTGTTGTATTAAAATTGTTTTATTATATATATGTGTGTGTGTGTATGTATGTATAATGTATTAATGTGTGTAAACTTATATGTACGTGTATATATTTTAGATGAAGTAAACTGTTCCTTCGTGGTAATGGTCCTTCATCAAGTTTATCTAGTGAAATATGCTTTTGGGGAATTTTTCAAACATAAATATTTCAGAGCCATCTTTTTGTGGATAGCTCACAGTTCTGTATTTGCTGCAGTTCACTCATAAGCAATACTAGTGAAAGACCAATTGTCAGTAGTAGCATTTGCTTCAGCAATGCCTATATGCAACTGAAGGTGAAGAACAAGCTTGTTTCTCTTTGAATATAAGGAGGAAAGGAAGGAGGTTAGAGCTTTCTGTTCCTAAAGAACAGAAAGCATACAGATAATGTTCTTGTTTTCTTTATGAGAACAAAAGTACTACTTCTTGACTACTTCTTTGACTCTAAAGAGTCAAAATTTAAGTGGGCTACTGACTAGATAAATTAACCTAATTATATCACAGAAATACAAATGTTCTCTGTTGCTCTTTTGGAATTCAAAAATTCAAATTAACAATCTTATTTCAAAATGCAGTCAAGTTAAAGCAATATGAGAAAATTGTACCTAGGAACTGCTAAGATTTTTTTTTAACAAACAGTGTCCAAATCTGCTATTTTTTTTTAATTTAAAATCGTATTTAGATATATTTTTACTTTATCGTGACAATCATGAAAGTACCAGTGCCAATTTACAGAATATTTCCAGTTTGAAATAAATCTTTAAAAATCCTCATGACTTTGAAGTGGACTTTGGCAAGGCTTTATTTTGATCCATAAAGCTGAATTAAATCAGACTGTCTTAACTCCATAAACATCCATTGAGCATTCCAACAAAATGTCTCATTCTAATTTGAGATCCTGAACCCAGGGTGAAGGGATAGGAGAAAAATGGACAACAAAGAAGGAAACTAGCTATTGCCTGTAAAGAATATTTTATTTTTATGTTTACTGCTTTTATTTTAGACATCTCTACTGGATCTGAAGGAACATGCTTCATCTCTAGCTTCATCAGGACTGAAGAAAGATTCGAGACTCAAGACACTAGAAATTGCATTGGAGCAGAAAAAGGAAGAATGTTTGAAAATGGAAACTCAACTGAAAAAGGTAATTTTCCCTCATAATTGCACATATTTTGTAAGCAGTGTTAGATAAATTGGATATGTTTATGCACAAGACTATGGTTCTTGAGCTTGAGTTCTGTAAATTGCTTATTAGCAAAATACTCTGAAGTTTTCAAAACATGTTACAAGCTAAGACTCTCAGAAAGGAACTTTATGATACTGGTGCTAATTTTGAATTTTGTTTACATGCAATGACAGCGGTGCTGACTGTGGTTTTTTTTTCTTAGCAGGTGTTAGGAATTACAGACTTATTCTGTTTCAGTATCATGCCCAACAACAAATGAGTTGTGATGACAATAGTTGTGATGACAATAGTGATGACAATTTTACTAATAAAAAATGCAAAATGCAGCACACAGCACTTAAAGAAATTCAAATCTTGGATGCTGGAGTTCTAGCTACTTCTTTGCACCTAGCCTACTGAAAAAGAGGAGTGCCTGTCCTCTAGTCTGAAAGTTTCCTAGTACCTCTGCTGAATTTGAGAACAATTTCTGAGGCAAAAATGAAGACCTTCTAGAATTCTTACTGTGTGGGTGCAAAATGGGTGTTAAGTTCTTTGAGAATTGTGTGTGAATGAAACTCCATATATCCCTATCAAGACCCACACTTGCCATTCTCTTTATTTCTATTTTACCAAATAAAATAAACATCCTTCTGATATCCAGCAGAGTGCATACAGCAAGACTAGAGAGTTGTACACTTTTAACAAAGTAGTGGGTGAGTACTTCAGAAGTCTTGAAGGACCTTTCACTTTGAATTCTGAGTGTCATGGATTGCAGCTTCACCCGTTGATGGTGTATTTTTCATAATGATTTGAGGAATAAATCATAGCTAAGATTTGCCAGAGATTATTATAGCAACTGGATAATAGTATTAATTTTGCAGAGACAGATGCACTGGAGACCTTATTACCTTCATTATTTTTTACACAAGTAGTAGGAGAGAGCTAGAAGAGCACATACAAAGTTAAGTTATGAAAACACAGTTGTGGAAATTAAAGTATATAGGGAATGATTAGTGATCATGTATTTAGTGGTTGTGAAAGTACCGCTTGTCCCTGTTTCCTCAGAGATAGCTGTCTCACGACATGCAGTGAGCATATCGGTAGTACGAAAGGGTGTGGAGGTTGATCAATATCTGGAGACGCACTGCTAGTTAGAAGATGAAGATGCAGTTAATTTGCACTGGAATAACAACTCTTTGTTATAATGCCTTTATGTCTACCTCTGCTCTTTCCATTTTAGGGAGGATTGCTGATATCCAGGTGATATCCATGACATTCCATAAGGAACCTGAGGCAGTTCATAAGACTATATGTTTTTATAGTGTGTTCTCTTTGTTTCAGGAAGCTGTGATCCTTTCTCCGAGGCTTAAAATGCCCCAGGCATTTTCACTAAGACATCTGGGCTGTTGTTGCCTATGTGGATACTCTAATTAGCTTTCTGAAGTCCTAGTGAGAGACAATTATCTATACTTTGTTCCTTTTTAAATACCTTATGATGTTAGGCGACTACATTCTTTTCATTCAAGAGAAAGAATTTTTGGTGTTAATAAATCAGTCCAGAGTAATAGGTTAGAAGGAAATTCCAGCTGCAGGCCCGAGATATGTTTTCATGCAACTGAGACTTTCCTTCCTCCTCTTGTACAAAAGAGCCCACTTATATCACTGATCCTCCTTGGTTTCTAGAACCACATCACAGTCACTCCTAGTTACTCAAGAAAATATCATTAGCAACCACTTGAATATGTTTTAACTTATGAATATGCTTGGATATTTCTTTAAAAGCCTCTTTCCAGTTGTTTTTAATTTGTCAATGTAGTTCATTGCTGGCAGAAAAGTAGAGAAGTGTATTTTTAAAGGGTTTCTCTCTTTCAGTGAATTGCAAATAGCTATTGAAGCAATTTGACATTTTCAAGGTGGATTAATTTCTTCTATTATCTTTGAAACAATTATATGATAGGTAATCCAGCTCTGATTTAATCATATAAACACCATTTTACACATCTGCATTATTAAACCTTGCAAGTAACTGTCATAGTTCATCTTACAATTATAGTCTATAAAAGTAAATCCATTTTTAAAAGAACTGGAAATGTTCAGAGAAGTTTTATTATGTTAAGTTTTATTGCATTAGTTTAGTGCTGTTTTGCACCAAGTATTTATGGGAAGGGAGGACTCGTTCTTGCGTAGCTCTTAGCAGCAAATGGCAGGAAGTTTTCCTCTCGGCGTATCATCCTTGCAGTTTGAATAGAGGTGTATCTAATATCAGTCATGTTTTTCTTTCCTCTATTTCCACTGAACATTTTGAGTACTTTCAATTAAATGTAATCACCGTAGTTGTTAAGGTCTTGACAGAAGAGGCTGAATCAGAGTACTGTTAAACCATTAGATAAAAAAGATTTAAGCAGTCCTTGAAAAGAAACCTTTGCTAATCTTTAAACAGCGAGCCTATGAGAACCCATGAAAACTAGAGGCTTCCACTTCTGTAAAAAGTATTTAACATTACACGAAAATGAAATATTATTAGCTGTGTTGAGAGCAGTGGTGCTGAGAAGTTGGTTATGTTTTTCTTTCCATATATGCAGTCTCCAGTATCTGATTCTGATGTCCCATTCTCTTCGTTACTGTTCCTTTTCATACTAATGAATATTTTACGGTGATCCCTGGGTGGATCTGATCCATATTTAGCTAATAGAAATATAGTGTTTTTCATATTCATTGGGGATTTTTTCCATTTTGTTTGGTCTTTAATAGTGATCCTATGGCTATGCAAACCTGTGTGCTTCAAGTTCTCTTTGTTCCACTGTCATTCTTCCTGTGCTCCCACACATTCAGTGGGAGATACCATAGGAGATTCTGCATACGGGAAGAAATCCATAAATCCCGGCTGAGTTTACCTGGTCTGCTGTGCTGCTTCACACAACCTCCAGTTTTGCTGAGGTGGAGTTGCTAACGTTTCAAAGTTGGGCAGTCACGCACAAGGGGTTCCCTCCAAGGATTTCTCTTAATATTGTTTTTTTTGTGCAGTGTTTTTATTTCATTTTTTTAGGAAACTTTCTTTTAAAACTTCTATGTTAAAGTAACATTTTTCTAGAGATAATGTATTACTTCCTTCTTCTCCAGGATGTTCTACTCCTAGCTTTTTTCTGCCTTTTTGTCTTTCCTAGTCGATATATTTTGTTTCAGTTCATTTCTTTAATCTGGACAAGACGTAGTGATAAGAGAATACATTCCAGCAAAGATGAACTGATTTTTTTCTTTGTTTCCAGTGTATATTTTTCTCCTTATAGCTATTTTGCTTATCTTAAAGGGATGAAAGTTTAAAAAAAAAAAAAAAAAAAAGAAAAAGAAAAGATGCAAGGCAATATTTTGACAAATTTCTCCATGGTGCAGTTCTAGAGTCTTTCTACCCGGGAGTGTTAACAGTGATTCTCTGCCAAGAGTATACCTCTAGATTCAGTGGGCTCACTCACAGGATTTTCTTGTACTGTGGTGTTCTTCCTTCAAGTTAAGAGAGATAACATCTTTCAAAGGAGAGTTAAAAATGCATGAATGAAGTGCTGATCCACACTGTATGCCTCCTAGGATTTAACGCAGTTAGCCTGGTACAGGCACTGGTGCTTTTCTTTTTGTGAACATGAATTTCTTGTCACAACTGGAGTTATTACTGATACATTGGTAGCTGAGATAGAAAATGTTATATTGCATTCACAGAGGGTTATTTGGGGGTTGTTTTGTTTCCAAAAACAGGACTGTAAATGATGTATTCAGTTTAGCAACCTAGGGAAAAAAAAAAAAAAAAAGACTGCCAGGGAAATCAGGATATCTATTTAAAAAAAAAAAAGTAAAAACCCAGCAACTGTGTTCAACATTATGTCAGTTTTTCGGATAGTTTCCTAAGCCATTTAGCTGTCTTGTAATTGTTGTAAGTGAAGCACTAGAAATGAGAGTTCTGCTCAAGCCATTTGCCATCGGTAAGCCTAAACACAGAACTTCTTTAAGTATGGGAGGGATGGACAAAAACTGTCGCTTATCAACTGCCTTCTTAGTAAATTACTGTTGCAGCTGTTTTAAAAATGTTTTCTTGTTACATCTTTTTTTTCTTCTCTCTCACACTGTTCCTATCCCCAATTCTCCCCTTCTTTTCCTCTCTCTCTTTTCTCCCTTTAGCACCCTGAGGTTTTATTGAGCCATCCATCCAAGCTAGTAAGTTCCCTGGCAAACTGAGAGGCTATTGCCAACCCCCGTGTAATTATGTACGTGTTGCATGTGTGTTCACCTGTGCTTCTATGTACTTGGACTAACACAGAGTATACTGCTGAATTACTTTGTTAGTGGGTATGGATAGAAAGGGGTGCAAATAAAGTGCTATAGCATACATGTGATCACTCGTGCCAAAAAACCCCTTCTGAGATGCTTTTACTTTTTGGCTGTGTTAGTCTCACTTCCTTTCTCTTTGGACAGCTTAACGTTGTGCCTGTGCTTCTGTTTCCCTTCGCCACAGTTGCTTGGGACATCCTGCAGCTTGTCCTTCCCCTGCACTGTCCTTACACTGGCAGAGCAAGACTGCAGGAGAATCTGCACGCAAATGAGGCTTCCTGCGTGACAGCCCTCTGTAACACCACGTGCAGCAGCACATTAGAAACAATAATGAAGCTGGAGCAAGTAAAAGCTTGCTTAATAACGTGAATATCCATTGAGATGGTTGGTGCAATGTCTGCTAAATTTTGGATTCTGCGGCCAGCCTTCTGCTCGAAGGCCAGGAGCGCTCCTTCCAAAGAGTGTTTGTGTAATAATATCTTGCCACAGAAAATTTCCTAACCCAAGATGGTTTTCATCAAAGGTTTCTTTTGTGACTGCATGTTGGTAAAACTGTGTTACAAAATTATCAGAAGACTGATAACTGTTTTAACAATGTTTAGTGTAAACGTAGCTGTTTTGACAATAGTTGTTGGAAGGTCAGAGAACTCCTGGTGCTTTTGTTAGTTTCAGTTCCCATGACAACTTATGCTTTAAGTTCTTTTAAAGAAGCAGATAGTAAAAGGTTTTTACATGACTGGCTTTGGGAAAAGAGGTTGTGTGCCATAGGGATAAGTAGGAAAGTAAGAGAAAGAATTATCAGAAGTAAAAATAGTTAATTGGGACTCAAAAGCTCCTACACTGCATGTCAAAAATGTTTGTTATATATACATATATAAGCAGTCATTAATAAGTTAATAATTTTTGTATTTATTTGGAGCACAAAAATTAGAAAATGAATAGAAAACTCTCTTAAAAGATGTACCATTAGTGGATAAGGCATTTGAAATATATCCTTTTTTAATACTACATGACAGAATATCTTTTTCCCAAAAGCATAGTGTGTTCAGGTCTGAAAAGCAGATGCTCATGACTTTTTAAGAAAGTTAGTAAATAGCTTTAAAATAATTTGTCAGCCTCCTAGCCCATTAGTTAAGCTACTAGTAGAATGTTATTAAAGCTGTGTAGTGTGTCCCATTGAATAGATTCTTTTATCTCCATCTCTAGAACAGGTTAGGACAAATAATCTGTTAGGGTTGGAAACTGGTCCTGGAAGTCAGGCATTGGGAAGAGAAAAACAGAGTGGATATTGTTGAGGGATGAATAGATGGGATTATCATGACAATTGCAGGGAACCTGGGATTCAGGAAGGACATGGTGTAAGTTGGCAATAGTGTATGGGCAAAGGGGTTGGGCCAAAGGTGTTGGTGGATAGAACTGACTGTGCCCAGTCCCCCCAAGCAGGAGGAAAAGGATGAGGAATCTGAAAGATTAGGGGAATCTTCTTGAATCTGAGGAGTAAAATTTCTTCTTGGCTAAATAACGTTGATGAACTTAGCTTGAAGGAATGAGGCAAGTATCGTCCGAAATGATTGGCCTTGGTACAAGTAGGCAGAAGAGTCCAGGAAAGCGTATTCTTTACATAGTTTATAATGAACCCAACATTTTGAGTCTCAGCATTGGCCTCGAGGCCGGAAGATTCCCACTCTGGGAAAGGAAGTGTGTGTATTATTCAGCAGTACAATATAGCCACCATAGAGCATGAGGTGCAAGTGCCTTAGCTGCCTGGGCAGCTGGGCACAGTGTGGTGGCTCTACAAGTGCCAGTCCAGGTGATTGTCTATGACAGTGTCAGCAGCATCTAGTGTTATGGGAAGTCTGAGTGTTATTTTTTTCCCCAAAATGCCATTTACTTATTCCTAGAAAATTAACGCATACCAAATCTGCCCGTCCCCTAAGCCTTAAGGTAACATGCATTTTGAAAAATTAAATATACAAAAGCTAGGAAATGACAAAAACAAAGTTGTGTATGCCACATTACATGGCTTTTCTCATTTTTAGATTGTGAGGTATTCGTTATATTATTTCATGACTAAATTATTTTCCGTAAGACTCTTGCAATTTTGTATGTTGAGTAAAAAATGCTCCCAGAAGGAGCCAGAGCTATATAAGATAATAGATTATTGTTGTGAGAAATTAGCTGTGTTTAATTAATAACTGATTTTTTTCCAAGAATTGAAAGTATTGAATAAGGCAAGGTAAGTCATAGCTTAATTTTTTGGCATCTCAGTTTGTCACCTGCACAATAATATGATAACACATCATCATTTCTCACTGATGATGTTATGAAATAAAATTAGTTACTTTTTCCAAAGCAATAGCTTACAATAATTATCTGCGTGGCAGGAAACATCATGGAAAAAAGAAATTTGTTTCTCAGAGCAGCGTTTGTGTATTGTTTAGAGTAAATAAGGCACAGAGATTTACAATAAATACAAGAAATCAGTACTGACGGCTGCTAATTACTTGAGTATATCACTTCTGTGTGTTGAATAGAGATCAGTTTCCGTTAAAATAAAATAAAATAAAATAAAATAAAATAAAATAAAATAAAATAAAATAAAATAAAAGCAGTGTGTGGTCATGTGGCCACAGATTGACCAAGAATAAGCAGTAGGGTGCTGAAGCACGTTTGCAAAGACATGGTATTGCCTATATGCATGCCCTTAACACGGGCATTTTCTGTCTGTCTTTGTATACATTTTCTATTACAAATTACCAATATTTAATCATGACTATAGTATTCATATCTTTCCGAAGAGATCTTTTTTGCCCTAGTGTAGATCATTTTTTTCGACTAAATTCTTGCTTGCTCAGCACCAAAAAAAATCAATCAGCGTAGCAAAGACTATACATTTCCTGGAAGAAATTTACAGATCCTGAAAGGGATTATTTAAGTGTAAGATAATGAACAACTCTGTGACAGATTTAAGTTTTTCTGGTACAGAGTGTATAGAGAATTCACTGAGACTCTTACATCCCAACACAGCCTTTTTGAAAGGACATTACAATATATATTGTTTAGAGCGTTGGAACTGAAAGAGGAGTGTGGTTGTTATTTAAATTTATAATTTTGCTGAATCTAATAAACATATGATATAAGGCAATGCAAGTGTTTTATCATTTGAATTGCTGCCTTCACAACAGGAAAGGTAAAGAAAATAGTCAAATGTGTTTGTGTCTTGGAATAAAAAATCCAAATATATTCTTGTATTTGCGTGTGCATTTGCTATTTTTAGGAGATGTGAGGCACAGTTGGAGGTAGGAGGATGGATTAAAAAGGGATTTCGTATTCTTGGGAACTTCTGCTTCATGGCCAAAAGTTCTTGGCAGCATTTATGCATGAAATGTTAAACTGAATTTGCTGTCTCAATTCATAAGTAAAAGTAGAAGGTGTTTGCTGTGAATTATTTGCTGCTTGACTTAGTTAACCTTTTAGGAAAATTTATTTGGAATCCTAGTCATAATGATTGGAATTTTTATTTACGTTTTAGATTTTTTCTTTTTAATTAGATTTGTGCAATTGTATTGTTCCCCATCTCTGGCACATTTAAAGCAGTGTAAGATCACCTTTCCTTTTTGTAGAATTTTTTGGCACACAAAATATGAAATTATGAAATTCTTTTTAATGTCTTCCTCTCTTCT
Source organism: Nothocercus julius (assembly GCA_013398735.1). NCBI lineage: Eukaryota > Metazoa > Chordata > Aves > Tinamiformes > Tinamidae > Nothocercus > Nothocercus julius. The sequence continues at coordinate 1,810,265 of VZSV01000090.1, forward strand.
CCATCTGCAAATAGAGGCTATTTCTGTGAAACCTTGGTTAACTTAGTTTTAGTTTTAGAAGTTGGCTTTGTCAGCTGATTTTGTGTGGAAGCAATAGAAGCTGTAGTACATTTTTTTTGATGAACAATCACTCTTTCTTTTATTCTTCAGGTACCTGAAGCACTCACCCAATCACTTACCACATTCCAGATGGGAAATGATGGCTAAGAGCAGAAAAGCAGAAAACCAGCTCTTAGCTAATAGTCATTGTGAGAACTTTGAGAGCAAATCCAGAGTAGTAAGCTTAAACTATTCTCAGTCCTGAACCACTTTGAATTTAGAATTAAATTCATACTGGGAAATATTAATGGAGGTCAGATGAGCTTTAATAAAAATACAGCTCAAGAAGCTTCTGAAATGTATATGTTTCTTATGCATTTCAATGTATATTCAAACATGTAAGTTTAAAACCTTGAAAGCAGCTTTAAATTCACCTATTTGGCCTCATATGGAAACAGATATGAGAAACTAATAACAGGGTTAGCATTAGATAGGGGGTTTAAAATAATCTTGTAATTGAGTAAACTCAATGGGCTGTGTAGGCATACCATCTCTTATTTACATCTTTTGTGAAACTAGAGGAGAAAGTCTGGTGTTTTTTTCACTCTAAGCAAGTTCTTTTTCAAATACACTTATTTTTATCGTACATTTTCATGTTTGATTATAAATGTTTTAAGAGGTTGCAGATTTCGAGGTATTATCTCAATCAGACTTGATATCTGGGCCTATCAAAATGTACTACTTACAATTTCTTAATACAGCAGCAGAACTCCCTTAGTGCATTTGTCATTTTATTTGTTCACTCTGCCTTGAAAATGAAATTACTGGTTCCTTTTGGAATTTGTGTGCCTTTATTTGGGGGAGAAAGGAGTGGAGAGAGCTGTATGTGCTTTACATATAAGAATTCATTATTTGTGTTTAACCTTTTTCTTCCCTGTTAAAAAAAAAAAAAAAAAGAGGCAAAAGATCTGCTGAATTATTTCTCACAGTTATGTTGGGAAGGTGGCCAATTTCATCTGTTCCAGATCTACATGCAAGTTTGTGACAAACCTCTAAATGCATTGGTTTTCTCTTCTATACAGTAAATGAATCCGTTAGGATTTTAGATACGGTCATGTAACACGTATTTTATACAGAACCCCCAAAATGGACCAAAGTCACTCAGTAATTCACAACTCAGGAAGTGGTCTCCAGTTTACACCATATCACATGACATTCTCTTTCTCTTAGGTGAAAGTAGCCATACTTATGTGCATAATATACAAATAACATGTGTTACATGTCTTAACTAATAATTTATGTTATGTAAGTAGGCCTTTCGTTTTATAAGAACCAGACACACTGACTTGCTGGCTAATTTTCTGAAAAAGAAAATTGATTTCCTCCTCTCAGAAGTGACTCTTGGGTTGTTGTGGAGATGCTTTTATTAGCACAGGGCAATATAAATCAGGACTGTCTTGACAGTAGAATTGCATTAGGTTTTATAACTTACTTAGAATTAGAGAGTTCTGTAATCCAAGCTAACAGCCTAGCTTTGCTTTTTTCTTTTTTTTTTTTAGTTTTTTGATTATCTGATTATGTATTTTTATCTGATTATGTATTTTGGATGACTTTAAGTGTCTGGAGGAGTACTTGTTAAAATAAACAGTTTGAGATGTTGGAAACCTACCCAAATACAGTCCAGAAGAATTCAGGCTGTGCCTCTGGTGAAAACGAGACTTAGCTCTGTCCACGCTGTCTCTTAGGAGACAATATTTATAGCTGAAGCTGTCCTCCAAAAATGGTATTTCCAGTTCCAGAGAAACAGCATTTGGGAGAGGAGAGTTTTTGTTTAAAATTTAGGTATGGTTGAAGAGGAAATGAAATGAAATACTTGATATTTCCTGCAGTCTGGAAATTCCAGTGTTTTGGGAACACCCAACAACACTCTCTTTCCAAAGCAAAATGTGTTCCCAGACCCCTACAGCTCCTCAGTGGACCTGACACACTTGGCAGTCTCATTGCTACTAGGGCATCTCAGAACCTGCATCATCTTGTTACCATTTGCTGCAGAGTCCCGCTTGCCTTAGCCTTTTCCAAGGGTTTGTAATTCGGAGTGCTTGTAGTGCCCTGGGGAACCTGGAAGCATAGAGCCACCCTCTCCCCCCAGCTCCAGAAGGGCTCTCGGAGTTTCCAGACTCCCTTCGGAAGCACTTAGAAGTGAGTATTAGCTACAGACTCGGAAACAGGATTTTCGCAGTGGAACTAGGAGGTTTGACATGAAAGTCTCTCTTAGGACCAAGGTCCTGAAATTTGAAGCATTCCAGCTTTGGGGCAGCCCTAAGGCCATAGATCCAGTAAAGAAAAGGATCCTTCCATCTGAGCATGTTCTGCTCAGAGTTCATATAGGATTTCACTAGAATATGGCCCTGGCTTTAATGGAATTAATCCAAACCAAGAGATTTTATTTTTAAAAAGTTTAGGATCAAAGAACATGAACTTTATTCTGGTCTCGTTCACTTTTCAGCAGCTTTTTCCGGGTGTGTTTCTGCCATTATTGGGACCTTTGGAAGCAGCAAGCTGTAAACCTGAGTTTTCTGCTACTGCATTTCTGCCCGGTTACCTTCAACAGATCTCTGAACAACTGGATTTAGAGTTGCTGCGCTTTGGAGGAGAGTATTGGCAGCTTGTAAAAGAATCTGCCACAGCTGCCACAAAGGGGAAAAAATCAAAGGTTTTATATTTGGCCATAGTTTTGTTCCAGAGAAGAGAAAGGCCTTGGAATCACAGGCAGTCTTGGTTGGCAGAACAGCTCCCCCAAATCTGCCATTCACTGAAGAAAATTTGAGCAGTTCTGAAACTGCTTTGACTAGTATTTAACTAGTATTAAAGATTAGTTCAAGACACAGGAACAGAAGGGTAGAGTGAAAATCCCCGAAGCAGGTAGCATTTGTCCGTTTCCCCTCATAAAAGCTGCGAACTCCCTTAGGATCCTGCAAGGCTAATCCTCAGTCTGTTGGCTTAAACGCCAGCATAAATGTTGCCTTCTCCCTTGTTTTTCCTGTGCTTAGAAACTCTTTAATTCATTTTACTAGAAAAGTTGAGATTTTTACAACAAAACAGGTCATTTCTGAATGAAAAAATGGCTCTTCACTGGAGTCCTTTTATCTTCAGTCCTGGGATGCTGCTTCTCCTCTAACCTCATTTTCAAAGCTATGTTTCCTGAATAGTAGGGCAAAGATGATTTCAGTAGGTAGCCATACTGATATTAGCCCTACTCTAAATAGTTTAAATAACTAGCAAGGGCTGCAGTGCATCAGCCCAGTTTGTGCAAATCTATCTGACACTTGCGTACTGACTTAGTTACCGAAGCTTATTAAACTGGGATTCGTTTTTGTAATTTATCTCTCACAGATAACGAACTCTGCACGTCCTCCAGTCTCATCTCTGATTGTAGTGGAGGTATATTTTAGGAATTTTCATACTCACCTCACACTACGCCTTGTGTTTTAAGGAAGATTAACTACTTTGATATTCTGGGACCAGTTCTGTTTCAGATCAAAAAGTCATCTTTAATGTTTTTTTTGAAGTAAATGTTTGAGGTTTTTTTAATCTGCTTCTTAATTTTCTTTTTTTTTTTCCCCCTAGGAAATATTCATGCATATTTGAAGGTAGCTTGTGCACTGTATGTTTATTTCTTTTAATAATTAATCTTGCCATTTTGAAATAGAATTTAGGTAGACAGTGTTTTGCAGTCATAGTATCTGTAAAATATGTATGGAGTGGATAGAGTGTTTTTCTTGATTTTTTTTTTTTTTCTTTGCAGGCTCACGAGGCAGCATTGGAGGCTAGGGCCAGCCCCGAGCTGAATGATCGTATGCAACAGCTGGAAAGGGAGGTAGCTCGATACCGGGAAGAATCTAGCAAGGCTCAAGCTGAAGTAGATCGTCTTTTAGAAATCTTGAAAGAGATGGAAAATGAGAAGAATGATAAAGATAAGAAGATAGCAGAACTGGAGAGGTGAGAGTGGTATATGTTTACCAGAGCAGCAAAATAGCTGTCCAAAGTTAAGAAAAATTATTCTTTCTTCTCTCAGAAACCTTGGAGTTTGGGGGAAAATTTGTTTAGAGTTTGTCTTCCTCAGTCCTTTTATTTCATTTTTATAAGTGTTAAGATGTCATGCTGTGTCCTTTCTTTACCTGTTCAAAAGTAGGGCTGATGTGGATGGAACTAGAGGAACAGAAGGAGCTGTAAGGGAATGGGGATAGTAGGAAGAGTTGCCAGCACTGCAGTGTGTTTGGAGAACAATTTAGTTGTTCAATTTAATACATTCCTCAGGTATTGTTCTTCAAAAAACAAGCAGAGAAAATGATTTTAAAAGGCTTGGAATATTAGTTAAACAGGTTCCTGAAAAATGGCAGTGATACTCTGTGCTGGTAGAGACACAGGAAATCTTCAGCTTGTATAAAGCTGGATGAACGGATTCACTTTCATCCAAACCAAACGATTAAGCACGTTTTAGTATTTTCCATCTTTCTGTTGGAGCCACGATGCTCTGATATTCTTTAGGCGTTCATTTCACGAACAGAAATGATAGTGCATTTTGATTCTACATCATACGTATCACAATCCAAGCACATCTTGGGAAAGGCTTGAAACAGATTTTATTTTCTGTCTTTTTCTGAAACTTGCTGTGTGCCAAGGGGGAATTTCTAAGTAGAATTACCTGTAGATTTTTGTGTTTGCTGTACCATTCACTAAAAAGAATCACTAACTTGGAATAGCAAAATGGAAATGTGGTTATTTCCATTTGCCTTGTGCCAGAATAGTCTTTCTAACTTTTAGCCTATCACATTTAAACTGCACTGCGTTTTAGTGTCAGGAAGATTATAAGAGTAAAGGACATTTCAGGCTCTTCATTATGCCAGTAGCAACTGTTCATTGACTTGGTATTAGTCAAATTGTGGGCTCCTCTGAACAATGGATTTTTTGAAGAAGTTTTGCTAATACTCAGTCCACCTTCAGGAGTCTGATTTTCTATTTTTATTAAGCACAGGGAAAGAAATTAACTGCAAGGTCCAGGTACGTCTTCTAATTCTTTTCTTCTGCCTCTGCTGTATGCCTTCATACTTTTCTTCTTTCATCCTGTGCAAGGAAAGCCTAATGATAAATCTGCTGGGAAGAAGGCTCTGAATGTGCTAACTAAAATCAGAGCAATTAAATATACTGGGATGAACCTACTGGATTAAATGATTTTACCCACCCATATCATATGACAGGAGGCATTCTTGTTTTCTTGAAGGTGACAGTGCTCTAAAACAGTTAAGCCTGTCAGCTGAGTTTTTTTTCTCTCTGTGTGATTGTAAACAACATCCTCCTAATTTTCTTTATTATTTTATTTAACAAAAATTCTCTACATCCATAGTATAAGCTTGAATACCTGAAACTGAAGATGTGTCCTCTTTATCTAAATGATAAATCTTTCAGTCCTTTAATATATTTTGTGTTCAGCAGAACATTTAGACAATAGCTTGATAGACTAGATATGTTTAAGTATAGACATGAGGAAAGTTAAATAGCAGTTCTGTGTTCTATTTTTCTGCATAATTTGCTAGATCCTGTACTGAAGCCCATCTAAGATATAGACTTCACTGTGTTACCATCCTAGGACATGCAAGGTGACTAGGACTCAGGGAATAAGCAGGAAACTTCTAATAGAAATAATGTATGAAGAGGAAATATATTCTTAGTGCTTTGTGTTTTTTCTGCGCAGAAGAGTAATTGCCTGTTTAGGGAAAGCAAGTTGGAAATACTAATCTTTCTGCATAATCTAATCCCTAGAGGAGACTGGAATGGCAAGAGGAGAATTTTATTATAGGCAATTTTTTGATACAAGTCTGATTTTTTTTTTATTACATTAGCCTTCCTAAGCAAGATTGGGACCTGCAGCATCAAGCACTGAATGAGCGCATGTCCATAGCATATAATCAAAAGAGTTTATAGTTTATAGAACAAAAATAAAAAAAGGAAATGAGGCTGATCCTTTATCTCTTTGAAAGACAAAAGCATTGGTGCCTAGCTTCAAAGACTTTATAAAGCAACTTCTGCTTTGAAAAGATGCAATTCCAGATATCTGTGAAGCATTTATTACATTTTTTTTTCATGTTGCAGTGGTAGTTTCTTGCTATTTAACAGTCATAGACCATACTCTTGCTATATCAATTAAAGCATAAAACCCCAAAATGACTAGACATTGTTCCATAACAATTTGTCGGAAAACTTTTAACTATTCACCGTTACCCATTCCTTCTTACCACCTGAACTTTGCCATTCTGAAAGGAATAACTGTCCCTCTTCTCTTTTTAGTTTGTTCTCTTTTCTGCCAATGTTGAGATTATTTTTGTGATCATGTGGCTGCCTGTGTGAAATAAGGAACAAAGATCTAAGAACATTCATGTTCTCTAAGCCTGCGAAATAGATATTGAAAAGATCTTGCAGGTCTAGATGCCTAAAATGAATAGCATGAGTGTGGTGAATTAGCAAAGTATCAATTCCCGACATGGTTTTCGAGGTGGAGCTCTAATATAATCACAACACTAATGTTTGACTAATAGCTTCTCATTTTCTGAATAGTTGCAGAACTTTCTCTTTGGCCTTACTTGTTTTCATCTGCTCCCATAGCCTCCTGTTCCTTCAAACCTTTCTTCTTCTTCTTGAGTTTTTATACATGAAAGATCTTGCTCCCTGATGCTTCTACAGCAGATCAAACTCTTCTGTATAAAAAGGAACCTTGTGCTGGCAGAACCATTTGTAAACATGCAAGAGTGAATATAGCTGTCTCTGTTGCAGACTCTTAATGTAACACATAGAGCAGGAGAAAAAATAACTCATGTTCAGAGATTAAATGTATTCATGAAAAAGGCGAATTTTCATGAGAAAGCATCCCTCTCTGGCATTTTTCCTTATGCTAGTTTTAAATGACAGCTAGACCATATGTCAGGAGGAGAAGAGGAATAGTAAGATGGCTTTATCCATTGAGGGGAAGAAATGAGCCAAGTGTCAAGGAATTATGTTCAGGTAAACATAGAGAAGGAAAAACACAGAAGGAGAAAGGATAGGATGAGAAGATGAAATGAAAAGCAGCAGACTGCTGTCTTAAGCCTTTTTAAAGAGGGCAAAACTGCCTTGGGTTCAGGAAAATGCTTTCACTTTTTAGTAATTATGGTAATTACTGGCTGAGGGGGCTTTTTTTTTAACGGTGATTGGGAGGAAAGATGTCTGAAAGTCATGTGTTAAATGCAGTGCCTTTGAAAAATGCTCCACATTTGTGGAATGTCCACAGCAGGCTGGAAGCACCAGCTCACTAATTTGTATCCTCTTTGGGTAGGATTTTGCTTTCCTGTTATGGGGAGAGAGTCTCTAAATCCTCACCTCCTCTCTGGGAGCTCGAATTTTGTTTCTGTCTCCGACTGTGGTGCTCTACAGGGTGTTGTAGATATTTGACTACTCCCCTTCTTTTAACTAACTATTTGCTTTTTGTACTGGCATTCCATACTCTCCTCTCCATCTGTAACTTCTCCTTCTGTGGTTCGTTTCCCTCCTCACTTTTTCTTTCTGTTTCTTATTGTCTTGTTCTGGATCCATGAGTTTGTTGTTTTGTATGTGTGTCTTTTTGGTCTTGTGTGTGTGTTGTTCTTTCGACTGTGCCTTTCCGCAGAAAGCACGCCTCCCGCAAATTGCACCCTCCCTACCAGGTGTCAGTCCCTGCACCGCAACACGTAGGGGGGTTTGTGTGGGACTTCCTGGGAAAGTGAGTGTTGAATAAGGCTACTATTTCCTAGCGGGATGGAATGGCACTGGCTGCCCGGCTGCTGCTGCTGCTGCTCTTTGGGTCTGCTGCAATATGCTTTTCTTTATATATATATATATGTATATGTATATATATATGTATATATATGTTTTTAGGTTAAACAGAACCTAGTTGTGTCAAGTATGTTTGTGTGTTCAAAACCTGTCACGCTGGTTTTGACCACAGTCCTAAGCAGGCTTGCTGCTCCCCACCATAATTCAAATTTTGCAGAAGCTGTTGCTTTTTATTGCAATGTTCTGCTGTGGTTTGGGTCTAATCACTGCTATTAATTCTGTGAGAACCAGCTAAAACTCAAGTACTCTAAAATGTATCATTGACAGAGGTCAGCATTGCCTCATTCCTACATCTCTCTGTGATTATTATCCTGCAGTGAGGAGGAAAAAAAAGGATGTCTGGCATATGGCCACCACAGTGTTTGTACAAGTAGTTTAGACCCAGATGTATTTGTATATGTGATTTTTTTTTTCTACAAATACAGTAAGTGACTCAAATGAGACTTGAAATTGAACTGAGTATTCTCACTACATTTGATAGGTATTACTTCTAAGGAGATAAGGAACCCTCTTTTTTTTTCCCTGCAGATAAATTGACTTTGTTTCATTTGGGAACAGTGGAATTGTCCAGTTTGGGAATGTCATCAGTCCCGTTAAGAGCAGATGCACATGGTGGCTATTTTAAGAGACACCTTTGGGGGAGTTTTCCTAAAAAGAATTCAAGGATGCCTAGTTCAAGGTGAAACTGTCAACTTTTTGATGTTGACAGCCAAAAGATACTCCTCATCTTAAACACATCTGACCCAAATATTCTTAACAGTGAATAAAAGGTTCAAAAGTGTAGAGTGATCTTGGGAGAATGGTGAAAAATGAGAACAGCAGAAGGGAGTATCTCGTTCTGATTGTGTATTAGCTGCTGATGTGTTTGTGTAGTGGTCTGTGAAGGGTAGAGAGAGAAATTAACTGCATGTTCCAGCAGCTTTGTGATTTCCTAGAACAGTGTAAAGGAAGCAATACTGTTAAATTATGCCCTTTACTTTTCTTATGTCAACAATTTGAAGTTGAAATACTTATTTTCAAACAAATATTCTATCTTATAATTCCCTTCTGCTTTCCAGTTGGGTGTTTGTGAATAACTTTTAATAATTTAAAAATAGAATTCCTAAGCAAGAACCACATAAGTGCATATAAATAGTTTAAAATGAAATTGATTTTATTATTTTCTTTTAAAGAGGTGTTTATGACATCATTATCATCACAAGGTTTAAGTTCATCTGAAGAGGTGGTGTGATTGTAATTCCATACTATTATAAGGGAAAGTTGAAAATAAATATGAATAAATAAATAAATCCAGCTCTGCTTTGGGCAAAGGAAAAATTAAAATAATTGAAGAATTGAATAAGTACAAAGATTCACATCCCTTTCCCTAGATTAGCTCCGAGATTAAGTGAATGTTAAGATTCTAAACCTGATCACTCAAAACTTGAGCAATCAACATAGCTGCTCTAAACAGCCAAGAGTATAAGGAATATATTTAGAAAGAGATTGCTATTTTTTGGGCCTCTTTACTCACAGGTATTTGGCTTATAACATCTGAAAGTATTCTGATTTTTGGAATGCAGAGGTTTGGCTTCTGAAACTCATGCTTTTGTTAAGGAGCCTTGGGTTCAACACCTAAACCTGCTAAATGCTTTGAAAACATTTAGCTTTATATCTTTAAAAAAAAAAAAAGAAGAAGAAAAAAAAAGAGAGAGTTTGCCAATAATTGCAAGTCCCTTTGTAAAGAGTGCCAGATTGAAAACCATCAGTGATTCTATGGTGACTTCTCAATCCATCCTCACCCTTTTCATGTAATAGGATATCCTTTTTCCATTTTGTCTTTAGCTGTTCTTTATTTTCCATTCTCTCTGTTTTCGTGTGTTACTGGGGGAACTGAAACCCTGTGTTACCGCAAACACAACTACTTAAAAAATAAGCTCGGGGAACCCTGACTACCATAAGGGAGATCTAGGGTGCGTTAATCCCTGCCTAACGACTTGGACGGGGCTACGTGGAAGCCTCAAGTGCAGTCACTCGCTGCGGGGGGGTTCAGAGGCTGGCCAGGGACCCCTCCGTGCTGCCTGTGCGCGCGGCGGGCGCACGGCGGGCAGCAGCAGAGCGCGGCGGCTGCGCGGGCGGCGCTGGCTCGCAGGGCAGTAGCTGAGCAAAGGCTCCTCGCGTGCCTGTCGCTGCTTGCTTGGGGCTGCTTTCCACCGACGACGCTCGCCGCGCTGCTCAATTTCACTGATCCCCTGTCCCTCCTCGCAGGGGACTGTTTGGGACGCCGGAGGCAGCTTCAGGTTTTAAGCAACACCCCGTTTCCAGGTTTTCTTGTATTTTTAATGTGCTTCCAAAGGCAACGGACGCATTCTTCGTTTCTCTTGGGATAAGTGTTAAGATTGAAAAAGGGGTTAGCAATTACACAAGATGCACCAATACTTATTCTCCATACAAATCTAATGCAGCTGGCTAAATAACCCTTCTGTATGGTAGAGAATATTGCATGTGACCTCAGTGTAGCTCTTCAGATACTGTTTTGCCATCATGTTGTGGCAGCAAAAGAGGTTACTTTTAATGCCAGTTGAAAGGGGAGGATAGTTCACTGAAACTTGATGTGGCTATCCTGAATTCTGTATCTTTTTTTCCACTGTTTTGCTGAAGGAAATATTACCATAGTATCGTCACAATGGGATTAGGACCTACAAAGCATCCCCGAAATACAAAATGTGAATTATAAACCTGCCATAATCTAGATTCAGGAAAGAAAGACAAAGAGCCCATTTTTCCTGTCTTATTTAGTCCCATATCCAACCAAACAATTTTTTCTTTCTACTGTGCAGTAGGAAGATTTGCTTGGATTTCAGTCAGAATTAAGTTACCCACTTTTCTATAAGAAATAACTGAGGCTTTTGAAACATTATGACTTGACTGTACAGTGAGAGTGTAGTAACTTTGCCTTTTGAAAGTCTCATCTTTCCTGAAGTCCCCATATAACACAGCCTCTACAACAGATATTTTTTAAGAACTTGAGTTGAAGAGTGCTGGTTTAAAAGACAGAGAAAATTGTCTTTACACCGCTGCAACTTTTATACCCACAATACACTTCTTAGCTCTACCTTACTTTAAAAATTCTTCTAAAATACACACCAGAAATAAGGACTTTAAATTTTGTTTACATAGTTACTTACACCAAAAGTAATAAACTGTCTAACAGGTAATCTATTCGATAAAAATATTTTTCCTCACACCGTTTTCTTCCTGTAGGTCTTTATGTAGTGAAAACTTGCCTTGGGAGATATAAACTTACATTGTGGAAGCCAAATTAGCATTTTTGGTAGGAATAGGACAGTTGCTTTTCTTACCTCCTGTTTACTGAAAAAAGAATGATGTTTAACATGAGAAAAAAAATGTATATATGACTCTTATCAGTGAAATTGACAGCAGATGCCTATGAAAATATGTTGGGGACACAAAAAAGCAAAAAGCAATAATGAACCTACAGGGCCTCATTTTACACAGGAATATCCAGCATTTTGTCCTAATCAAGCCTGCTATTGAACAATATGTTGGAGAGAACTGTCAAAGATATGCCTGTTTGGTCATTATTGATTTTAGATTGCACCTTATATGGGAGAATTAAGACAGCAACAATATAGATAGAAGGGGATGATGCTTTTTTGTTTGTTTTTTTGTTTATTTTTGTTTTGTTTGGAAAGATGACTTCAGTGTCAAAACTAAAAGTTGAACTTTAGCTTTGACCAGATGAACTAAGGCTTGAAGACTTGCTTCTTTTTTTTTTTTTTTTTTTTCTTTTTTTTTCCTCCTCCTCCTATTAACTTCTGACAAGTTGACAAGTCTGAGTCATCAACAGCGTAAGTGATAAAATATCCTTTTTTACTTATGGAGAGAAATGTAGGCCCCTAGGAAATGGCCTAAAGAATGCATCAGAATTCTTGCTTCATGTCAGCTAGTCAACCTCCACATTTTCAAAACCTTAGTTAGCATTCTTGAAGAAGGAGATCTGGTGCTGTTTTGATATAAATCCAAAGTTTTCAAAAGTTGACTTATTCCCCTTTTCAAGAACTATTATGTATTAGAGATTATTTTCTGCACAGAAAGTTTCCTGTAAGTGAAATGGTGTAATCTAATTTAAATGCCCTTTTTCTTCTTTTTATTAGATGTCTGTAAAACATGCAGCTCTTTGTGTCTGTGAAGAGTTATGTGTCTCTGTGTCATTAACTAATTTAGATCTGCTTGTTTTGTCCTGTATTCTTAAACTCTGTTATCTCTGGACACTGTTTTCACAAACTCTTAACTCTTTCTCTTTCGCATCTTCTTCCTGGATTTGCTGCTTCCTTCAGCTTCACCTCAAGGTCAGTATCCACTTTTAATAAGGGAATTTATCAGACTGTTGTGTGTTAAGCTAAAATGGAGTTCTTAAAGAAGAGCACACATTAACTGACATGGTCCATAAAATTAAAGATGTCAGATTTGGTCCACTCTGTGTAGGAGGGTGGGTTGGATAAGGTACACAGAAGAAACTTGGACTTGAAGGAAAGCATTTGTATAAAAACTGCATAAATCAAAGTAGTAGTGCCCTGGTGAAGAAGGGGAAAGGCTTACAAATAAAGGCTTTCGAAGAGAGCTGCAGCATCAAGAAGCTGGAGCAGTGCAGTTAGAATATTTTTGTTCTATCTGTTGCTTTCAGAGGATAAAAGTTTAAACTTATTCAAATTCTCATACAGATACTGTTGAGTGCAAATGGAGTTGCTTTAAATGCTAGTCATCATACTTTTTTAAATGTTCAATTTTTATCATTGCCTCTGTATCTGAAACCTGGCATGGTGTTGCAGAGCTGGTTTTGGTGCACTTTGAGCCTTTGCGCAGCAGCTCTTCAGTGCTCTGAGAAAGGAGTCGAAGTCAAGGCGTACGTGATCCAGTGACCCATAGTTACCTCTAAAAAGCTCTGAAATCTTTTAGAATTCTTGTCTTTGGTGATAAAGTCTGTTTGGTAGGTATCATCTCTGACTTCTGATGAGGGAATGATTCTAATTGTTTCGGGCAGCGTCTTTTTCCCAAAAGCCACCACTTAATCACTAAAGTTCTGATTTATTGATCAATGTCTGGCTTTTCTATTTCTGATTAACACTGTGAAAAATGTAGTGGTGAATGGAATCTCTCATGTTGTTGTGATGCTGCTGCTTCCTTTAAATTGTGTCAGCGTCCTGACCTTGGTTTGGCACAGAAGTTGCACTTGCGGCATTGGCTGGGTGTTTTGCTTCCTCCCACAAACTGGAAAAAGATTGGAAGTTAGTCATGTTACTGGTCCATCAATACGTTCTGCATTTACTCTGTGGTATTAGCTTATTTGCTTGAGAGAGAAGGCCTATTCTTGAACGTCCCTCTTTTTTAGCTCTCGGAGAAGAGAACTGCCAGGAAGCTTTTCTGTCATGCAAGCAATTTCCCATGAAATACATGTAGTGTCTTGTTTTGCATTAGCAGTAGTTGTACAGTAGTACTGTGCCTTTTTTTGGCCAGTAAAGTCATAAAACTCATAAAATGTACCTGTCAGAGATACATCTGCATCGATCCATATGACTGTAGGGTTTTGTCAATACAGGCACCTATTACAGATAAGAGAGTGAGCTGATTTGAGGGTGTTGGGGCTTCTTTTTTTTTTTTTTTTTTCTGAGAACTGCTGTGATTTCTCTTTTGCTTGGCAAACTGTCCATCATTTTTATTTCTGTCACTTAGAGCATATTGTAAAATGTGGCCAGAAAAGATACAACTGGAATTTGTGTTAAAATTTGTGTTATAGTCTTAAAAGTGCCAAGTGTTAAAATTTTTGGAGAGTTATTGATAAGACATTAAAGAAATTGTCCGTTCTGGTTGCATAGCTTGTTGATTAGTTTTATTGATTTTTGGGATAGCTAGGTGCTGAGGTTTTCATAAATTTGTTGAAATAAGTCCAGAGTATAAGAGAATAGGTGGAATCATTGCTTTTGGAACTGCAAAATCTCTGCTGACCAGAAGCACAATTAAGAGATTCTCATAAGGACAATCAGGAAAATTACAGAGGTTGTAGTTCACCTTCTTTTTTTTCTATGCTTATTATTGCTTGCCTGCTTACTGAGAGCTTCAGCATATGAAAATGTAGCTATTCCCTGAAGTTATGTTCTATGTGAGAAGCTATTATGAGAGCTTAACTTTATTTTTTTCTTAATGGTGTAATGGTAGTTATTATTTTAGGAAATATATTTTTTTAGGGAAAAAAATATTTTTTCTGTATTCCAAAAAAAAAAGGGGGAGAAATGATGTGGAGTATATCTGTTCTCAACGAGAATGGTTTTGTTTACTGTACTCAGAGCAAAACTTTTGAATTTTCAGATCTATCTGTTATGTCTCTCTTATTGATAGTCAGTGAACCAAAACAAAATTGTGTTACCTGCATCATTGTTACTATTATGACAGGTACTTACTGTGCAGAATTGTAAGTGCCTAGAATGAATGTCTTAAGGATTCATAGTAAATAAAAATAATCTCAGAAGGTATAGGGATTAAATCAATTTTCCTTATGGAGTTTGTGCTAAGACCTCTGTTGATGACAGTTTTACATATAGAGCTATCTAATGTTGAGCTCAAGAGAGCAACAAAACCCAAGAACACTCTTACGGTGTCATTACCTACAAAAACAGAGAACTAGAAAAACACTATAAAGTTATATGTGCAGTTCTTCTGTACATCACAAAAGCTGAGAAATTTGGCAGGGGTATTATTGCTGTAAAACAGGAAAAGCTAATGAGCTATAGAAATCCAGGCTGACAAAATAAGTGCATTTCAATAAGCTATATCGGTACAGCAAAAGTAGGATTTCTAAATTCAAAAAGCAAGTAGCTTAGTTCTTTTTTATGTATTTTATTTATCACATTGCTATATCTTGCCTACTTAATAACATAATATTTGTCTACAATTTAATCTTCATAATGTAGCACTGGAATGCAAAAAACTGGAACTGAAGTTACTTCCTGGAATAAGAACAGGATACTTCCAGATGTCAGGTTTTCTGATAGCTTACATCACATGCTTAGTCATACTGTCACTTTGGAAGGAAATGGTTTACCTTTTGAAATAAAGAAGTTTTCTGGAATCTTTGCTATTCCAAAGACAATATAGATACAATAGGAAGCTATACATATATATACATACATATACATATACACACACACACACACACACACACACACACACACACACACAGAGTAAACCTTATTTCTTAAGTGTGAAGTGGCTTGATGGTTAGAGGAGTGCAGGCCAGTGGTGTGTGTCCTGATAAAAGTCTGTTATGAGTGTCCTTGTAAAACTTTTTGTCAGTGTAGCAACTCCAGGATATTATGGCCCTATAAAATCAAAGTTAAAACACAATACTGTATGTGAGGGAAGTATTCTCACTCTCTCTTCTTTTTCCAGATTCTTAAGTTTCTTATAGACATCTGACCTTTAAGGAAATGTTTAAAACATAGCAGCTTGCTATAAGAAAATGAATGATATTACATAACAAAATTAAAAAAGAAAACAGGTGACGTGTGGCTTGCTCTTCAGTTTCATGCCTTCAGAGGACTGTGGTCTTCATTTGGCTGCTGTGCTGATCTTTGAGCACCTCAGGGATTGATCAGACTATCTAGCACGCTGAGTCAGCAGTGGTTAGTTTTAGTTTAGTAGAGCCGGATACTTTGTGTTCAAAGGACTTTCCAAATACATTTCCGTAGTCATCTCTAAAAAGTAATGACCTCATAATAGTTATTTTCTGTTTAGCGTATCTTTGCTTTTATTTTACTTAGAGCAAAAATGGCTTTATGGAATTCTTCACGTAAAAAGTACATTCTACTCGTAAAAATTGTCCATTGCTTGTGAGTAAGGAGGAGACATAAGGCATCCGCAAGAGAGGAGAGAGAGAAATGAATTGGCAAGAATTTAGCTCCTTGGCTGCTAAGTCTGGGCTGAGAATGCAATGCAAAATACAGCTGTGATTTTCTTTAAGATTTACTTTAGGTGATTATCAGAACTTACTTTCTTCATGCAAAGTGGAACCTTTAGTTTTTCAGCCATGGGTCCCTTTGTTTTTCTCTCTTATCTCAGTGCATCTTCACATAGCAAAATCATTCATGGGTGTACAACATGTCAGAATTCTCCCTTAAATCTTCTCTCATTTCTTTCCTACTACCTGCTATTATTTTTATTATATAAGACACCGATGAGTTGGTTCTCTGTTTTTGCGGTTGTTATTGCTCTGTTTTTGCCACGTGTATTCACAAAGCTTGCAGTTTTCCAGTGGGAATTAGGACTTAGGTAGCATTAGAAAGACAGATGATGGGATGTGGCACTAAGGGGATATGTGTATGTCAACAAAATGCTGTGAATTCTGAAGAGCTCTGGGTAGGATGCTTTGAGGGATCAGAGGAATCCAACACAATTTTCTTTTTGGGATATAACAGAATCCCATACTATTACCATACTATTTGGAACATTAAAATGCAACATTATTTAGAATTCGTTTTAAAACATCCCTGTTTTAATATGTGCTAAAGTTAACAAATTATTTGGAGTGCCATCATCATCAGATTAATTGAAAATGTTGTGCAAGCTTCATGCAACATTAAAGATTTTGGCTAATCTGTCAGATTAGATTAATCTGTCAGATCCCATTTAGTCAAAGTAATAAAAAACAAAGGTTACATTTCTTCTATGATAGGTAAATTATGTGCAAAGATGTATTCAAAATTTGGCAGATTTTTATTTCTATCAAAACTATAAAAGCTGGCTAGATTTAATTTTAGTTTCAGAAATAATTTTTTATAGCTTACCTACTGTAGTAAAAACAAACACACTGTCCCTTATTACATGGCTATAGTGTGTGTTTGTGTTTTCACTTATTCATTGAGCATTTTTGTGTAAGTGACACTACCGAAGATATAACAGACCTTGGATTCAATAATAAATACCATAGTTATAGAGAAGTCAGTTGACCTTCTTAAAAGTCTGGGATTGTATGAGCAGCTCAATACATTCTCTCCTTCAATTTTTACTGCTAAGGACTTCTTTCAGATCACCCAGCTCCCTGAGCCTAGTGGGAAGAGTCCAGATGAGGAAGAAATAATCTCATATATGGAAGACCAAGTTAGGAACCATTTAAACAAATTAGAAATATGTAGGTAATATTCAGGTTCATGGGGTCAAATCAAATACATCCAAGTTGTTGAGGGAATTGGTTAATGTAGTTGTGAGGACTCTTTCAAAAGCTCATAGCTGTCAAGGGTGGTTCCTAATGATTGCAGAAGGGTAGTATATGGAGTCTTGGGCTTCCCAATGCAAGGAAGACATTGGGACACTGCAATGAGTACGGTGGTGGGCCAGGGAGATGTTTTGGGGCTGGAGCACATGCTGTACAAGTAGAGGCGGGAAGATTGGGGTATGCTCATGCTTAAGAACAGGAGCCTCAGGGGAGACTGTACCATTACCTAAAAGTACCTTATAAGAAGGTACGGAGAAGACAGAGATTGTTCTCAGAGATGTTTCTGCTCGGAAAGACCAGAAGAGCTTCATTTAATCATAGGATTTACCACTGCCAACAACTGGCAATTGAAAAGCTGGAGCACTCAGTGCCATCCTTGACAAAAGATGGCAAAAGGCTCCATTCCAACAGAAAGTTGACATGGAGCCACTGTATTTATAGGCACAGGTTCCTACTCACCTGTGTCACCCAGCTCCTTCTCAGCATGTAAACTTAGAACTACTCAAAACTGTGTGTTTACTGTTGCTCACCAGATGGCAATAGCTCTAAAAGCATATGTTGTCTTCCCTAGCTTCAGCATCAGTCCAACTTTTAGCTTCAGCAGTCCCGCTGGCACTAATAGCGCTGACCAGATTGTTTCCGGTCTGGATGCCAGCAAAACTCAGATTGTCTGCAAACTTCCCATTGCTCTTTTAATGCCTTGAGGGGTTCATACCATGTTTTGCAAAGTCATATAAAACTGGGAAGTGAAAGAGAGTCAGCTTTACAAGTGTGATAAGGGTGAAGCTATAGTCATCCAGACTTCAATGCAGATGCTTTCTCTCTGAAAATACCTTCTTTTTAAGGCATCTCATATCACACCTCTCTCTACAGATGTCGTGATAGATGCCTTTTGGTTCTTTTACCGGGCTTGTTTTTTCTGGATAACAATCCTGGTTATATACTCACTTAGTTCCTGCAATCTGTTATCAGAATAAAAGAACATACGTCTTAACAAATCTATTCGCTAGGCACCAGGAACAAATATGCCAAATACTCTCTTTGGAAAGACATTCTAGTCTGTGTTCCTTACCAGAAGGATGTCTCGCTCTGAAAGTACAAGAACAGAGCCATATGTATCCCATTTCAGATTCCTGTGATGGTCAAGATGCTGGAGCAAGGTACAGTTTCATGGTCATGCTAATACTGCTTTTCAATTATCACCGTCATTTTGCATACTTTTCCCAGTATACTCTCTGACAATGATCAAGTTTAGTCTTGTCAAAAGGGTCAGATTTGACACTGCTTCTTTATAGCTAACAGCATGAAGAGTTGACCGACCATTCATCTCTATAGAGAGGATCTGTCTGGAAGATTCTTCTTGAAAACAAGCTTGGCTTTGAGGAGATAATTTTTTTTTTTTTTTCAGCATCCAGCAACTTAAAAAAATAAGGCTTTAGCCTTGAAATAGGCTGTTTAATATTCTTTCAGAATGGTCCTGTTAGCATCACTGTCTTCGTATCATTTTCTTAGAGCTACTTTGTACTTTTTTGTTTCCCAACCAAGGCAAGAGTCTGTATGTTCTTGTACGCATATTTTTCTTTCATATCAGCAATCCTCTACCTCTGAGTTGGTATATTCACTACGCTTTCTTTTCAGACCTTAGCAACTTTTGTTAAAGGCTGCATTTTCAGTTGCTGTCAGCTTTAAGGCATAAAGGATATTTGGTGATTCTTTTGCATGCACTATTTCAAAATGACAGGATTATATTCAACCCACGCACCCAAATTCAGGACATTTTTAGGAGAGGAATTTTCTCTATTGATAGTTTGTTCAATATATGCTGTAAGATAAACATAAGCTATTCTAGCAGAGTTTTCTTAAAGTTTTACTTTTAAAATTATTCTCCCTACAGTAACTTAGGTTTTGTTTCAGGGGCTGATTTTTTACATTTCCGTTTTTTTAATCACTGATTATATCAGGTATTATTCTAGAGGGAGTGAAAAGACTCAATATCCTTATGAAAGAAACCAATTGCTGTGTTCTCATGGGTTTTTCATTTTGCTGCATTTTGTGGGTTTTTGTTCTTAGATCGTGAAAATACCCTCTGCAGCCTCAATAAAATGTCATTCATAAAGAAGATTTTATGACTGTTTAGAAAATACTTTCTTCAGCCAAAACATGCAGGTCTCTGGAGCGGTGAGTAACTAACTGGCTGTGTGCGATCCATTCGCTGGCTCCTGCACTGGAGTTCAAGGTAGAAGGAACAGCACCTTTGGGAGTTCTGCCCACACCAGTTGGGCCAAATTCAACTAACGCAGCGTGTAGCAGGGAGAAGGAATCCACGCTCAGGCCTCGTCAATCATTTCACAAATGTCATTTTTGGCTTTGCAGCTGTTTGCTCAGTGAACAAAAGCAGAAGAAAAAACACAACAAAACAAACTTAATTGTTGAACTACTGGATGTTGTTACTAAGGTCCATAAATTCTTAGTATTTTACTTAGTAAAGGAACAGCCATGTCACTATCCTACAGCTTTATTTCATGGTTTCACCTTGAATTTATATTTTTAATGTTCTTAGCTTCAAAAAAATCAAAGGTTACAAGGTTTAGGGTTAAAGGTTTCATTTCTAGTTGAATTGCCATCAGCTTTCAAAAATACTTACAGAACTTGATGTATTATTTATTTGATGCTTAATCTTTGAAACTTGCTTTTGAATTACACATCAATTATGAAATGTGGTAATTTTTCATTACTTTCATCAGAAACCTTGTTTCCTAGTAAGGAGGAAACTGAGAGTTTAAACAGTTGGGAAGCTGCACATTAATTTTAAAATATAATAATGGTATGAATGGATAGGTGCAGGGGATTTGTCTACAAAGCTGGAACTGTAGATTAGTCAAAACATGTGGTGCTGTAATGGTTTAACTGAAGCTTTTAGAGTGTCTTGTTTTAGCATGTTGTATTTGGCCTTGTCTAAAAGTGAATTTTTGATTTGCTTAGTCTGACATGGACTTGTTGTACTAAAACAAAGAATCTCTATGTTCCTGCTGTTAATGCCTCAATTTTAGCCAGTTTGTTAAGGCACCTTTTCTTTCCCTCCAGTTATTTTGAGAATACTAAGATAACATTTGACTTCACCAGTGTTTGTGTGTAATATGGGTTCTGCTTCGTGGCTGGAGAATAGCCTGTTCTATGCTTTGTTTTCGTTTGATTGGGGGTTCTGAAGAAAGTCTTATTTCTGAAATAGATTAGTTTGATAGAGCTTTAGTGCAAGCTTCCCATCCTTAGTAAAGCTTCTCTTCCTGTTGCTGTATTTGTCATGTACCTTAACGTAAGTAAAGCACTGTTGTTGCTGTGTCATCTCACTGCATCATGAGGAGATTTATTTTTTGTCCATAGAAGTTTTCTTTG
The DNA here is from genome assembly GCA_013398735.1 of Nothocercus julius. Lineage (NCBI taxonomy): Eukaryota > Metazoa > Chordata > Aves > Tinamiformes > Tinamidae > Nothocercus > Nothocercus julius. The sequence continues at coordinate 1,830,867 of VZSV01000090.1, forward strand.
CTGTTGGCAGTATAACAGATCATTCCAAGAAACCGTATTTCACAGGGGAAGCACCTGTAGCATTCAGATTTGGTATTTGTAGTTTTGATAACATTTCTTAGTCTTCTGCTGGACTGTATAAGTCAGAGTTTAATACAAGATGACGCAAAAAAAAAAAAAAATTAACCTCCAGTTAGGCATTGTGTGGCCAAATATGAGCTAAACATACCTCATAGCATTAATAATGTTGTCTATAAACTTCAGGCATTATAAATGAGTTGGGTGATGGGATTTTTTCAAAGGAAGTTTTTAATTATAGGATTTTTAGGCTACACTTGTATTGAATTTCTAGGTTGTGTCTGATTCATACTTTCTTGTATGATATTTTCTTGTATCTTCCCATCATCTGGTTCTGGAAGAAAAAAATATTGTCGCTTTGGCTAGAGACAGAGATGTGCTGACGGCATCGCGGGTGTTGGTTGGTAGCGTGCGCATAATTCTTATCCCTATGGAAAGTCGAAGACTTGTGTGAAGTTGAGATCTGCTGAAGTTGAGAGTTTTTGACTGGTGCAACTGCTAATTCAGACACTGTTAAGCTACTGTTCCTAAAATTTGGGGCAGGCTGATTTCCCCTGCTCTTTCTAGTGTCCCTCCCTTGCTGCTCTAAACACACTTTGGTTTAAAAGACCGATTTTCTTAGGCTTTAGTCTACGAAGTCCATCGTCCCCATCCCCGAAAGCCCCTCTGGGACTCTTCCTGACTCATATACAGCGGACCAATTAAATGTTCAGGAGCTGTTAATGTTTTCATTGGCACATGTTACCTTGTCAGAGAAATGTCGCAGAACAGTGACAAACAGGGTAACAAACTGATGATAGGTTGCGGGAGGAGAGACTCGTAAGGAGAAGTGCTAATTGAATGCTTGGGTTTGCCAGCTGCCCTTCGCAACCAGAGCAGCTCACTCAAAGAATTTTGCCTGTTTGCTAGCACAGACACAAAGTGGAATGGGCATTATTAGGTTGGACTAAGTGACTCGAAAAGCATTATGAAATTTTTGTTTCTTTTAGTTGGTAGCTTCAACCATGTGCCATTGTTTAATTTTATTATGATGTTGAAGGACAGTGTAAAATTACTTAAGCTGTTGGGATTGCCAGGCAGAGCCCAGCAAAACAAAAGAACCCCAAATAACACATATTGCTTGTAAATGAAATAAAATGAAAAATCAGCTGTCAATATCCAGAGTGACTGCTCCTTTATACATAAATGAACAGATGGATAGAAGAATCCCCTGGCCTCTTCTCTGTTGGGTTTTTATTCCTGATATGATTGATTCTGCTGAAGATTTGTCTTCTATTCACAGGGAAGGAGTGAATGTATCAGTCATACTAAATTTCTTATAGATCCTTAGCAATAAGCAATTTCCCTGATCCTAGTTTTTCTGTAAGACAGAGAACTTGGTCCCTGCAGCCTTTGGTGACTTGGCTTTTGCTGTCAATCAGACCCCCAGTTGTGATGATGGGACTTGGATGTGGTTTGATGTGGTCCTTTCTAGAAAATAGAGCCAACACCTCACTTACTTAGCTTGCTATCATCACTCTGTTCTTTCTTGAGGTTAAACAATTAGGTTTTCAAATGCTGCCATTATCTTCAAAGCAAGTTTTAAACTAAAAGCTGGAGCGAAACCTTTCAGGAAAGGGTTTTTTCTTATTTTCAATATTAAGTAGCATTTACTGGAAGCAGTTCCTCTTTGAATTCTTTCTGTTAAGATTTTCAAAATATAAATTTTCTCCTTTGCTTACCAACACTACAAAAAATAAAATCTCAACAGTGTTACTGTCCTTATGATCTTTATAATTCATAAGTGTTATGGCCAGCTAAAATATTTGGTGGGTAGGAATCTAAAAAATGAGCAGGTGGTTAAGGAAATAGTAATGATTCCGTGAGTTTGACATTTTCTTCCAAGAGGAGGAATGTGGCTCAGATTCTGAGCATCCCGTTGTGCTGATGCTGATTTTTCATAGGAATAAGGTAACAGAGCTTCATTTATTTTTCGCCTATCTAATAATTAATGAATGAGACCACAAATAAAACTTCAGATAACTTAATTCATTGTTTTCTGCCTTCCCACATTTCTTTCTGGATTTTTCTCTGGTTGTAGTGTGCTTTGCTCTCTGACCTGAGCTCTTCTTAGTGATGCACTCCTTCAGATGGCTGCTCCTTGTCACTGTACAAGTGAATAGATACATTTCTCTGTCTCGCAGGACTGCAAAGTGCTTGGAGGTCTTATTGGATGATACTTTGTATTATAAATATTGTATTTGCAATTTGAAGCTGAGGTAGTAAGTCAGTGCTTCGTTGCATACAGTTTTCTTTGCAGTTTTTGCAGTAATGTTTCTTTAACTGTGTGTGTGTTGCATCAGTTCAACTTATGCTGAAGAGCAGAGCAGGCTGTAGAGCAAATGCTTTAAAACAAATGAAGTTCCTCTGCCCATAAGAATTAGTAGCTGCAGCAGCAGATCGTCCTGTGGGTGGTGGTAACGCCATGGCAGTAAAGCCTCGAGCTGCACGCCATCCCACTGACACGGCTCTCTGAACGTTTCCTTTGGAACATAGAAATATTTTCCAAGTACCCAAGTCAGATGACTCAAACAAGCTCTTTCTACTGCAGTGCACAAGATCTGTGCATATTTTTCTGGTGCGTGTATTCCCTACTGAATTACAGTATGTGTGTATACATTTTTTCTTGAGGCTGCGCTTCTCATGGTAGTTGGGACAGTTGTATTTTGCAATGCATTGTAGCTGTGTACTTCTACGTGGGTTATTATAAAAATATTGTTGTTTAGGCACACGGCTGTGAAAGGAAAGCCTATTAAAAATATAATTATAAAATTCAAATTAAATTCTGCATATTTTCAGTAGACATTTTATCACCTTTTATTTTTCAAGAGCGTTTTAATTTAAATTACCTCAGAAAAGATAGCCAGAGGAGGATAATAGCTGGTGTCACTTTAACATGAAAATTCTAATAAGGAAAAAATTAACAGCTATATATGGTGATATGCATTACAGTAAAATATAATGAGATTAGTATTAAAATGCAAAAAAAAAGTTCTCTTTAGCACTGAATAAATTAATTTCTTGAAAACTGTAATAAGTAATAGGGATTATAAAGCAATTAATCTTAATAGGGAGGAAAAATCTTCCAAAGGGCTTGCAGGTAATAAAGTGAATTAGATCAATCCTTCTTTTTTCAAAAAAAAAACCACTTGATGGTCCATTGGTTTCTATTATTTGGATTCTTCTTCCCTTATTTCCATTATTAGAATTATTTAAAAATCTGAAGCCCTGTCATTTTGAAAGTTTTTCTTGTGTCTTATGATTATCTTAATACAGTCCCCATTGTGCTCAGCTACCCCTCATCACTGGAAATTCAAGAATTTGATAGAGAAATTGAAAGGTTTCTTTAAGCAATGTAGCTATCTTTCCTTGAAAAAAAAAAAAAGAAAAAACTAAATTCATAAGAGTTAATAGTTATCTTTATTGTCTAATTTCCTTTTTAATTAGAAGTCTGATTTTGATTTCTACTTAATTTTCTCTAGTATATTCCAGTCTACCAGTACATATCATGACATTCTGCTAAATGGAGAAAGATTATAAAGGTTGAAAGGATTTGTCACCTTTGAATGCCTAATTTCTTAGGAGCTGTATCTCAAAAATGTCATGTTGTGAAAATTTGGTCTAGCATATTCTAAATGTTTTTATTTTCTACATTGCCTTAGGTGAACTTAGTTTTACAGTGCAGACAGAACAGTGCACCCTACAAGCTGAGGCAGTGCCAACTTATTTCCATAAGTTACTTAATCACTGACTGAATCTGCTTTCAAACTGGTCAATGCATCTATTCCCAGTATGCAGCACTTGGATTAGAGCAACTTAACAGTTATAGTAGTAACATCCAAAAAGCATCCTGAGTTGTTGGATCAACTACAAGAGCTGTAACTCTTGTA
>VZSV01000090.1:1836087-1885292 GCA_013398735.1 Nothocercus julius
AGAAAGAAAGGGTAGGAAATACCTCAAAATATCGAGTAAATAAGCAGAATTTGAGGTTGCAACAAAATATTTTTTTTTCTGAAAATGTCTCGCCCAGATCTTTTATATAGTGCTCTGCATTCAAGATGTGTTTGGTTATTTTTTCTTTTTAATCCTCCTACATGCCTTACATGACACACAGTGATACTCAAAGGAATATAAACTGTTAGATGTGTAACTGCTTTTATATATACATGTGTGTATGAACAAAGATTTTTATGTAACACATACGGCCTAGTCACAAGAGGGCAGGTGCGTCCTTTGATTATCGGTAAATACTAAGTAACCATTTTAAAGGGTTTTGTTGTAGCAATCCCATGTTTAGGTTGATAGTGACAAGCAAAACAATGTGTTCTTTAGGTCGTATTGACAGTTGAGGATAACATTGACACCTGGGCAGGCTGTGGAGTGCTGCCCAAAGGGTGATGGTCCTGGGGGGTTCTGCTCATCTTGAGAACAGATCGCGAGCCTTGGCGTTGATTCGCGGTACCCCCTGTCCTGCCTTCTGACTGTTCTGCTCTTTTCCAGGCAAGTTAAAGATCAAAATAAGAAAGTAGCAAATCTGAAGCACAAAGAGCAAGTGGAGAAAAAGAAGAGTGCACAGATGCTGGAGGAGGCCAGGAGAAGAGAGGATAATCTCAATGACAGCTCCCAACAGCTTCAGGTAACAGGAGAAGCAGGATAAAGCCACTCTTGGCTACTTCCCTCTCTGCTCTGCCTCCTCATTTAGTTCCACAGCTATTTCGTATGGAATTTGTTACTGCTTGTTTAAAAGGTGAAGACTTCAAGGGTAGCAGCCTCTCAGCTTCTTTTGTAGTTTACTCCATTTTTGTAATACGGAGGGGGAAAAAAAAAAGGTCTAGCTGTCAACTCAATTAATAAAATGAATCATTGAGGTAATTTTATCTTACAGGCATTGAGATAGGCGTGCCATTTCTTTCTTCACTGCTGTTCTAACAGTCTTTTTCTTTAGCTGTTTTATGTATTTTCCCAGCTGTTTTTACCTTCTGTCGCTACCTTTTCTTCAGTCAATGAAAGATAACCAAGCTGGTATCAGTAAGTATTCTTATAGTAAATTGAATTTATTGTGGAGTAACCAGAGGATCATGTGATTTTGGTGTTCACGCAACATTGTTTGACAGTGATGCAATCCGTTGCCTCATGAGTTTTAGCTATTCTTACTATTCACTTGTTTTGAAATCATAATATGTTGCTGCCCCACAGAGTTAGCTGATTCCCTCAAATCTACACAGACAAGTGAGAAACAGCGGTTTGTGATATTCCGATGCTTTGTCAAGCAGTAAGTTATCAAGTGCTGCCATATTTATGTTAAACTACAGTACTGGCATAAAGCAAGAAGAAGAGGGATGTTTTCTTGTGATTTCTTTAATTTACAAAAACAACTTTCTTTTTGGCCAGGGAAAATGAACATGGAAATCTTTCTAAATTATTTTGGAAATCTTAACAGAGCAAACCTTTCTGTGGGTATTTTCTTTTACCACCCTAGGTTAAATCCTAGTTCCTGTTACTAGTTACATTTGATACTACAACTATAATAAAGACATAGGGTAGAACGTAGGAGTTCAATAGAAATGACAAATCCCCTCCTTAATTCAAACAGATACTTCTTTGCTCTGTTCTGTGGGATCCCAGTGGGATGGTTTCAGCTCTTTAGGAACTTTCAAAAGAACCACAGAAACACGTGGCCGTGTGGAATGCTCTCAGATGCACTATTTTGCGGTTTTCCCCCTCAGTTCCAGCCCTGCATGTACAGCGCACTGAAATGGTTAAGGTCTAAGTGTACAAAGTGATTTCATAAGTACAGATTTTTATAAATGACTGGGATGTGGGTATTCTACATCTGCTCCAAGGTTTTGAGGCTGTAATGCTACAACAGTCCACAAGGCTCTAGTTGTGTGGCAGCTTAAGTTCAAATAACACGATACTCCTTGTATAAGTGAAGCACCTTTAAAAATTTCTAAAAATAATGTAATATTTGGTTAGATTTCTAATCTGTATATGTATAAATATATATTACCTTGTAAGTGGTAAGCAGTACCTGACCTCTGATATGCAGTTTTGTACATATTGTACAATTAATACCATTGCACAAGATTATCTTTTTTTATTTTTTTTTTTTTTTTCAGGTTTTAAAAGGTACAGTTTTCTTTTCTTGTTTTTTTTCTCCTGACATTGTTCTTCCACTTTTCCACTTTCCTTTCTTCTACACAAATAGAATGTACTGGAAGAAGCCTGAAATTTGTTCTCTCCCAGATATTATTATGAGATTAAAATTGCTCATTTATTTTTTAGAAACAGTAGATTAGGTAATTTGTTTGTACAGTTGTGAATAGTAACAGACAGACAACAATGTTTTGGTAAACGATAGCTTCAAGTCCTGTTAGAATTATTCAATTTGAAAGCTTACTCTTGTAAAGATTCACGTGTCATTTTCTGGTATTTCAATGATTGTACAGCTGTGGTGGCAGCAGTGAGGCATCTATGGTGCAGAAATTAAGTGGCAGGATAAGGAATAGTGCTGCTTTATATTAGAGCTGCTTAAGAATTATGAAGTCTTTACAATGTACTATCAAATTCTTTATTACCAAGTATTTGAGCTGTTGAGATATAACAGGTATAAAAATGTGAATAGTATAGTTACCATAGTTTTCCTGTAAATATATATTTTTTTAATTTCAATTTAAAAAGAGCCAACTTACATCTAGAAACTGGAAAAGATAATCAATTTTCTCTTTTGAAGAAACCAAATTAATTGGGTAAGTCTTTCTATTTTCTGCAGCGTTAGTTTATTGTGGATTTGTAGTCTAATATGGAAACTAAAGTTGAGAACAGAGATGACAAGGAATATATTTTTCTCATTACCTTTTGTCATTTTATTTCCCTTATTAGAGCCAAATGTATGTTTTCGTACAATAGTATATGCTTTTTTCCATTTTCCTCATATTGGGTTGTGTTCTGCACAGGTTTCTTCAGTTGGAGAGTTACTTTCAATATATTTTTACACAAGTATTTATGAGATCAAAAAAATAGTAAAAATGTCTGAGAATTGAAGAATTTAATATCAGTGGCATGTAATACTCAGCGTTGAAATGTAGAAGTTATCACAATATTAATATTTCTTGATTTTCCCTAGTGCCTTTCCTGCTTTTGTGAACATAATTGTCCCGTTTGGGTGGGCTCATTTTTAGAGAGTCTTTCCCCACATGCAGCACAAGGCTGAAGGGAATGCTTTCATTCACAGATGAAAAAGGTCTTTAGGCTCTAATGAAAATATCAGGGTAAGGTAAAATATGGAGTGTTTAATGACAAGTGACAGGTTCAATAAAAGCTCCTTCCTTTAGAAGAGCTCTCTGCTTATAGCCTCCCTCTTTCAAGGACTTCAACATTTTGGTTTCCTGGAAGTAAAATTTACCCAGTACCACATTTCAATTTGTTAGCTATGGCGACCTGTCTTCTTCATAGACTCTAAAGAGCACTGCCCTCTAATTGATTAAAAAAAATAAATAAACCTGAGAGGAAAACAGATTTTTTTTTTTTTATGCAACCATTGTTGGGTTTGGGGTCAGGACACACAAGCACCAATTTCAGATAATTTTGGTCTTGGTGGTTTTGGCTGGAATTAATAAGAAGACATTATGAAATGCTTAAAAATATATGATCTGCATGTTCCTCGGTTGACCGTCTGCAATCCAGTCAAATAAACACGCTCCCAGGCACATATTCCACTCCTCCTCTCTGTGTCCCTAACAGGCATGTGGTTTCTTTCTTCCTGAGTCCAGTAACAAAATGTTCGTTTATTCAGAGAGCTCTGATGATGGAAATTTGGTATTTTGAGGAGTGGGGGAAGAATGAAAACCATAATGTCTCAATTCCAGTGAGCTGGATAAATGGGTTTCCAAATTTGTCTTTTCCTCCTGGGTTCCCTTAAAACCACAGTTCTCCAGAGATTTGAGAGGTTAACGAGTGTCTGGTCTATAAACAGGACAAAAAAAATAAAAACAGACAGTTGGAGTGGAATAGAAAATTTTTGCTTGAGGTAACTGAAGCTTGGCTATTGTGAAAGTGAAATTATATTCTATCTTGTCCTAGACAGGTAACATTTACTGAAATTTCAAGAAATTTGAGTGCATACTTAGAACATATATGTGAAAAGTAGCATGCATGTTTTCTTACCTAACACTCCAGCATCTTCTAGAGTTTTTGGAAGAAATTTGCAGAATATTTTGTGGCATGGAGTTGTCTACCACTGTATCCATACTGCAGCAGGTATACTGCAATCTCTAATTGCTGCTGTATCTCCAGCACTTGTGGAAAAGGCATTTAAATTCTTTAATGAATAGCTATAACACCAAATAAAATTGTTTATTTCTTATACACTGAAGGTTAGATAATCTAATGTGTACTTCTCAATCTTTTAATTATATGCAAATGAGCAAGTCTGTGTTGCCTTGTCCTTATAGAATTCCTGTATCTTGCTGAGCTTTAGATAGGAAATATAGCTTTGGAGTGGAAAGAACTGAATTTTCCATCCAATCAACTGTGCAGCGTTTTTAAGAAAGTCTTTTGTTCAGTAATGTCTTTACTGGAACCCCAACCAAGCTAGATGAAACTGAAAGATAGCCAAATGACTTCTCATCAAATGAATTTTCTGAATTTGTTATTCATCAGGAACTATTTATCATGAGACACTATGACATGTACACCCAGCCAGTGTAACCCTAACTCAAAAATCCAAAAGAACGGGTAAAATTCATCTGGTCTTAAATTACCAGAGAATTTCATTCTAACACGCTATGGCTGAATTTTGGGGTTAAGGTGGCTGAAATTTTTTAGCCTGATAGCTCTGTGGATCTCTCCATGATGAAAGAAGAAATGAAGCATCTTCTTCCAGCTGTCAGTAAAGAAAGTTCATGTTTCCCTAATTAATCTATAAATTTGACTTCAGACAGTGTGTACAAAACCACTGAAGAAATCATCAGCTACAGAAATTCATTAGTGAGCTGTGTTTATTTTGCAAGCTCTCTGGGGAATCTGGAAGTTGATTCTTTCTGTTGTGTGATACTGAAAATGGACAGGAGTTTGGAGTAAAGTGGCAATGTTGATATCAACATCCAGATCATGAATTAGTGCAGGAGATGAGTCAATGAAAGAAATTTTGGACTTCTCCAAACTTTTTATCAGTAAACAAAATCAGTTAGATTGAGAAGTCAAGCGGTTGGCAATGAGAATGTGGAGAAGGAAAGTTCTTTATGTATTAGGAGATCTTTTAAGTTAGGGAAGTCCTGTGGTCTAGCAAAGGCCTCTGTCCAAACTGTAGAAATGATAGTTGTGAAACTCAAGTAAAAAGAAGAAAAAATAAAAAGAAAGTAAATGCAGTAGTTGTGCAGGGCTACTCAGATTCAGTTTTAATTTTAAATATCCCAAAATTGTGAAATAATAGTAGTACAAGTGAATATTTTGGTAACACTGCTATAGAATATTTTCTTTACTATTTTTTATTCCCTTTAACTCCCTCAATTTCCACAACTTGAAATTTGATATGTATAATTAAAGTCACAAAATGAATACTGCAAGCTATTCTTTCATAAGCCTTAGAATATATAACCTTGTTGGTTTGAAAAAATTCAAACTTCTTGACTATCAAAATAGAAATATGTTTTCTAGCATGAAAATACGTTGTATACTTATAGGGCAGTAAAATTTTGAAAAGGTTAAATTTAAGGAAGAAATGTCCCAAATTAAATTTCAAGATATCCTTCCCAATTTACTAGGCATCATCTGATTGAAGCAAACTGTACTACTTACACGCTGTTACGTGCTTTTCTGGGAATTTAAAGTGCTGAATTGCTGCGTAATTTCTCTTCCACTACGACCGCTGCTATAGCAGAGTCCAGCCTTGCCTGTCAGTAAGTGGAGCGTACTTTCTTTATATCCCTTGGATAGCCCAGGTTGACATACGAAGGCACCTACAGGTGTCAGATGCTCAACGGCAGCCTGGCTGAGATCTGGGTGTTTTTGCTTCCCTGCATCTACAGGTTTTATTCCAGAAAATAACCTGATATATAAGACCTCTAGTTTGTCTTTGAGTTCGGATCCATCTTTGGGAGTTACTCGGATCAAAATGTTCTTTCTCTTTCCATTCCTCTCCCAGTATTCATTGACATTGATTACATCAGGAAGTTTTGACCTTCCTGGTATTTGGCTGTCCAGTTCTCTGTGCTGTCCAGCCGTAGAGGTGGTATTACTTCTTGAGTCCAACTAGGTGCCATTGTCACCTGCTCAGGTGCCTCTGACTTCAGTGGGGCAGCCATGTCTAGGACACCCAGGACCTGAGGACAGAACCCCATCCATAAAGCACTGTGATGGTGTGAATTCCCTTTGCAGTTCAGTTTTTAAGAAATTTTGTTAGCATTGTTTGAAGGGGTAACTTTTTCTCTGTCAGTCATCAAATTGTTCCATAGCTCAGTAATAAATTGTTCCATAGGGAACTCTCAGAGTTCCAGTTCTTGATAATTAAGCAAAAATGTGAGTCTAAGTTCATGCATGATCTGAATCAGATTTGTACTGTGTGTTCCCCCAGTATCACGTAGAACTTTTACTAAAAGACATGTAGCATGTATGAACAAATGTAAGGTTTAAATGACAGTCATATGTCATATAAATCTAAATGGAATAAATATATGCACAGTCTTCCCCTCTTTTGCTTTAGACTGGACACAGTGGTGGCTAGTCAGTGTTCTGCAGGCTAACTGACCCCCAAAACCTCTGTCAGATTTTGTGACAGATGCCTATGCAGCCGAAAGCAGAGTATATTAAGAGATGTAACATTCTAGTAGAAATTTTCATTTCCTTATGTTTTTACAGTATTTTATAGAAAATGCTGTGTTCCACAAGCATCTCTTACTTGGTGAGTTGCAATTTTCATGTAGTGTGTGCACGTATTACAGACATAAGCAAAGGTTTAACCGTGATGTGTGCCTGGAGAAAAAGACAGCTCTTGTACTTGTCAAGTCCTAACTCCACATGCCAAGAGAGCTTTTCCCAACTTTCCTGAGTACCTAGGAGAAGTTCCAAAATGATGACCTTTCAGTGAAGATTTTTGCAACTTACAGAGACAAAGTTTCTTTGTTGGGGTTATTTTAATTCTGACCTTTTTTTTAAGGAATTAAAACTTCCTAATTAAACATTCCTGGATGCATCTACTTACATAAAGTAGACAGACATTCTATGGGTGATGAAAAGACAGCCCTACTTCGTGTTCATGTTTTGTAATACGTATATGAAGTAATTCAACAGTTAGGAACAATTTTCAGATGTATGCATTTGCAATGTTCCCCAATGGAAAAAAAAAATGTTAATTTAGTATTTTGATTCTTTTTTCTTCATCTAACATCACAGAAATAGAATTGGAAAGAAATGCTAATCCATTGAACAATGGAGAAATATTGTACCAAAAATCAAGGTATCGTATGAACTTGCAATATTATGAAATTGTGTTCTCATGTAAAAAATACACTATTGGTTTTCAGTCTCAGCAAGACAGTAGTGCACAATGGCAATACATGCAAGAAAAATGAGCTTCTAACTACAGGTTAAGGTTTCTTCCATTTTCTCTGTTGAAATCATAAACTGCAGCTTTATTCCAAAGAATATCAGGAAGAATTACTAACGGATTACCAGAAAATGAACCCAAGAAGGTAGGAAAAACATCTGGACAGGCAAGAAGGAATGAACTCTAACCCTGACTACCACATCTTCTCAGAGGAGGTCCTATTCTCAGGAATATTAGTCCTACCCATCTCTCATTCTCCTACTAGTAGATCTGCTGGACTTGGCAAAAATGTAGATTCTATATTTACTAGAAGGAGACTCATCAAGACAAACTTCTGTATTTATGAAGTTGTAAGAGTGTTTACTCTGGTCTCTTAAATATCAAGTTGCCCAGTTGTCCATGCAGAAGTTTGCTGTCTACTGTTCTTCAGACCTCTGCGTACAGATAGAGTATATAGTAGTTTGAATGCCCATTGAAGAAGTGCATATTTACCTTAACATTTCTTAATTTTCTTCAATAGTCTTGCAAACTTAGTCATGAGAAAAATGTGGTGACAGTCCTAGCTCCCGTTTTAACAGATTTTTTTTTCTGATGAATGTATATATATACAGGTATATTTAAAATATAAATTTATTGCGGCTCATGGGTGCAGTGTTGCATGTTGAAGGAACAACAAAAATACGACACTTTGAGTGCAAAATGGATTGTCTCAGGGATTTCTCATGGCTCATATGAATTGTTTGGTTGTGTTATTAAAGAGGGGACAGGTTTTTCCTCCATCAGAAACATACATTTTTGAATACCAGCATATATGGCCTTGCTGATTGATTTGATATGACAGTTCTTATAGAGTCAACATCTGTCATTTCTAAGTAATCAATGTTTCTGACATTAAATATATTGCAACAGAATTGCCACCTTCTTTATTTGATCAGAAGAGAGCACTCCTTACAGAATGCTTGTTGCTGTAACATTTACAGAAACTAAGCGTGAGAACAGACTTGACATTTAGAATGGATCAGTGTATCCCTTGTTAGACGCTTAGCCATCTGCTGTATTGATTTTTACTTTATAGTTTGGTTTACTGTACATTCATTATGTTCAGGTTTGACCTAGTCACTGCCTACACGTCTTTAAGAAACCTGAGCTGTTCACCTCTGTCTTCTTATATAACATAAAAATGCTCTGCAGTTTTGAAAGGACAGCTGGAAAAAAAATCCTAAAATTAGCTATTTACAACTGGAATTAGGCAGTCTCCCAATTATCCTGATATTTCCTTAACTGCAAATTGAGATTTGTAATGAGAGAAAACCATTATGAAGCTCAAGTTTTTAAGAGAGGAAAGGGGACTTCTTACATCTTAACATTCCTCTGTGATCCATCAGGAATATTATTCTCCAGACACACTTTCTCCAGGCCTTTACTATAGAAACATTAGGTGTCAGTGGAAGATGAAATCTGCTATTTGTACTCAGTTGCCTGCTTGGCCAGAAGGAGCACTGGTACCCTTTATGATATGCCAGAAACTTAAGTGCTGTGAAGACTGGACAGCTGAATGTGTGCCAACAACTTTAACCACTAGATGTTTTTCACAAGGATTTTTTTTTTCAAGATTAGTATCTGAGTTCAAACTCCTTTCCTAAAAACTGTCAGAGAGATTAATGTAACTGTTGACAACATAGTGTGGTTCCTGTGAGGAGGTCTCTCCTGAGAGTAAAAAACATTGAGGGCTAGATTTAAGCAAAACAATGGGAGTACATTCAAGCAGAAAAACAGCTTCTCCTCATTTTGGTGTTTTATTTCTTGGGCTTGAGAAATGGCAATAAATCTGCATTTTTCCTTCTTCTGTTTTTCTCTGTCTCTCAACTTTTTTTTTTACTTTTTTTTTTTTTTTTAAACTGCTGTGTTGAAAATTGTTTCTAACTTGTATCTTCTCTGTGATTCTCAAGAACAAAAGTGTCCAGTCAGCTAGAGTGCATTTCTGCCCTCCTTGCTGGTAAAGCTGGTGCTCTGCTTTATTCTTCTTTCGGCCAATAGATGAAGAAGGGTGATGAGGTGATGCTGTGGATCTAAAGATAAGATTTGGAATTCATATGTATATATTTTTTCATATGTTATATGCATATATAAAAATACATGCACACACAGAGATTTTTTTAAATTCTATCTCCATGGGAACAAATGCTTTAATATGGCCTTTAAAATGTTTCATATAATTGATTTTGAAGTAGTATCAAAACTAATTCCGTTCATTCTAATTCAGCATTATTCCCTTATCTTGCTTAGCAAGCTGCCTAGATTGCTATAACCTCTACATTGCTCTATTTTTTTCTATGGAAACAAGCCTATTCTGACTTTTATTAGCACTTCCTCTATTAAATTCTTCTCTTTGTCTTTGGATATGTCACAACAATTATTCCTACTGTGATGTGCACACATTAACTGTCATTGAGACATAGGCTAAAAATTACTTATTCATAAGTTGTGACTGATAGAAGATTGCAAAATACTAAAAGTCAGCATCAGTCTTTTAGCTGCTGAATTTTGTTTGAGATATGATCAGATCTGAATACAGGTGGCAGGAAAAAACTGCCTGGGTCTTGGAAACACTTAACCTTTTTCTGGTGATTAGAATTCAGAATTCTCACCTAAAGACTTACAAAATGCATGTCTTAGTGTCCTACTGGTATGGCTTTTTTAGCTTACGTTGTGCAATTACTTCTTTATGCTTAGATAATGTGTCTCATTATAAAGGCAAATGTGATATTTTCTGTAAATGAGACTAAATTTCTTCATTTATTCAGGATATTAAATAAAAAAAATCCTGTACGTAGCTCAAGTTTCTCACAATTCTAACTTAATAAAATGACAGATGAAAATCGGAATGAATACATGTTCATATATGTCAGCAAAAACAATCTTAAATATGTGTGCCCAGTGACAGGCTTTAATCTAGATATTACCACATGACAAAACGCTTAGAATTTTCCTTTTCTTTTGAATAACTAGGTTAAAAAATGGTCAGGGATCATCTTTTTCTAATAAAGCTGAAATCGTTATATGTATACATAGTTATACTATATTTTTGGAGCTAAGGATGCTAGTTGTTTTCCTGTAAGTAGGAATGTTCCAGTTTGCTCATCCTTTTGTTGCTTATGCCAGTGAATTTAAATAGTAATTTTTAAGAATGTTATGATGTTAAAATGTTTGTTCAAACAATACTATCAATATAACAGGAAAAATACACTGACAAGAACCTTTTCTTTTAAAATACTCATGTCAATATTTTTGAATTAATGATTTTCTCATGATGTTGCTATGTAAAAATCTACTTTTTACCTTTCTTTTCAGTACTGTGTTCTTATCAGTGGTATCACTTTGGCATTCCGTACAGGCACGCGAATCGGCTGAGTCATTCAATTCTTCCTGAAATGCTATTAATGATTTTTTTTAAAGTTTCTGTTACTGTACCCAAGTCAGGAAGTGTCACTGAATAAGAAACCTTTTCAATTCTACATGAAGCTGATGTCATACATATATTTACAGTGAAGATTATAGGCTGCTTGCCATTCTCTAAATGAGTTTAGGGTAGTAGTATCATTCATGTTGGTTTACATAAGTTTTGACTGGCATGTGGAAAGAACAAATCTTAGCTAAAAGCCATCAGTATTTCTATTTTCTGACCAAATAATGTGACAGATTTACATCCTACTGGCCTGTGTTTTTATTTGCTTTTCCATATTTCTTTTTAAAATTATTTTTTCTCTTTCAACAGTATTAACCATGATTATTGAACTCTTAATGATAATAGATTACGTAATAAACCGTTATTTAATTTAACAGGTTAAAGTATTTAACTGGGATTTTTAAAATATAGAAATATGTTTGTTTCCTGTTTTCAAGCCTGTCATTAGATACTCAGATCTGGCATCATTATTGCATCAGATCAGATGTGGTAAAACTGATCAGTGCCTTTACTGGAAAAGGTATTGAGAAGAACGGAAAATGTTTTTTAATATATAAAGCAAAACAATTCCCTAGATTCTGTATAGATATATTGGGTTGGTAGCTGAATCTCGTGTGTTCCAAAGCAGGGATTTTCCCAGAGATTAACTTCACTTGATGCATCTGGCTTCTCGGGGTAGGGAAGAGAAGGAAAGGGACGAGGTGGTTACAGCACTTTCACGTTAAGTAAAACGAAGGATGGTTAGCGTTAGCGTCTTGCCAGGATGTTAGTCCTATCCAGCAGCATATGTCTGCTTCAAAGGAAGCAACTCTTCAGTCCTGACGCAAATACATTAGCTACTCTACTATGATGAATATCAAAAAGGGACGTCAGAGACTAAAATGAATGCGTGAGATTTGCAGAATTCTCTTCTAAACTTAGAAAGTGAGATTCAACAGGATCCTCAGTTTCACTGCTGTGTAAAACAGTTCCTCACCAGTGTTGTGTCACCAGCAATTTTTGGCATACATTCAGCTCTGGAAAAGAGGGAAGGCAGGAGAAGTGAACTTCATGGATGGTCATGCATGTATGCTGCTTCTGTCATTCTTTTTGGCTGAATGATTGGATTGAAAATGGACAAGGAAAGGTATGTCATACAACTGCTGTGATATATCAGTATAGTGATGACGACAGGACTGTTATCAGGAAGGACAGTTCAGAGGAATAGGGGTGTATCAAGGGAATCACCTGCGGTTTCAGGCCTCTCATTAATAGTGCAGTTACTTACAACTGTCACTGTTTTGCTAAAATCTCATATGAATTTAGGAGTCTTGAGTCGTACTGTTGGTCTATATGTGAAGAAGAAATCTTTTTACAGTAGTCTTTCCCTCGTTAGCCTCTCACAAAAGCAGTTACAGAAATCTGTTGGTTTTGCTCACTTTGGAAGCTTCACAGCTGTGTTGTCAGCCCTGGGTCTCCTTCCAATAGTCAGTGCGGTGACCCACTATGGTTACATGGAAACACAGTCCCCCCCCCCCGGCTTTAAAAAAACGCAGAAGTGGTAATTTGCAACAGCTGAAGTGAAATGTTAAAGCCCTTGGCATCCTGTATGAGCTGCTAAATGGTAAGCCTGGCTGTTAGTATTGGCAAGGTCCTTCAGTCTGTCTAGGTTGTTACTTATGAGAAGTGCCTATGCAAAATGAAAATTCCTATCTAATTCCTTTGTTTGGGGCGGGAAGCCTAGAGTAACACAAAGGACGTGTCAGAAGCGTGGTAGCTCCCAGTAAGAGAAGTTGCCAGGTTCTCACAGATTGAAGCTGTTCTTCCTTTTCCTTCTAGGGCAGCCTGGGTAATACTATCTATAGCTATTTGTCATATTCTTTCTCTTCTCACTTTCTATTCTCCTTCAAGAAACATAGAGATTCTAGGTTGCAAAGCACTTCATTTTAAGAGAAGGAAGTGCAGAGTGTTATGATCAACGTAAGTTATTAGAATTGATGAGGATCCTTCTGTGCTGTTACCTGCTGCCTCTGTAGGTGAATTGCTGCTGCTCTTGGACACTACTGCTGCACATTTTTGAAACAGTTTTTGAAAATATCACACCTGCGAGTGCTGGCACATAAAATACCTTGGAACAAAAATCCTGAGCAGCTAAATCTGTTCGCACATTTTGTAGACACTCTGTGTAGTGTTCTGAAACATATTTGTACCAGTTTTCAGAGAAAAGTAGGAATATGCACAAGTTTTGGTAAGGATTTTGAGTGTATTCAAGAAATAGACAAGGTGGAAAATTGTTTCTCTTCCCTGGGCTTGGGTTTTTTCCCTTTCATTTCCCTTTTGTTTAAATTGGAGCCACTAATCATAATGTATTTATACTGGGCATTATCTGATGTGGTCTGGCTTCATAGTTCACATACTACTTTTTCAGTGGTCTTTTTTCCCTTCTTCCATGTATATGCGTTTTAGGGACAAACACAAGCATGTTTTGCCCTTGTACATACTATGTCCAACATTATGCACTATTGCATTATGTGCAATGCATATTGTTTTACCTCAGACTAATTATTTTCACATGACAAGTGCATGTGTACATGCATACTGTGCAAGTATATGTCTTCTCTTTTTCCCTTGTGGTTCTCTTAGGAGAACATGCTATCCATTTCTGTTATCCCTCATATTTGCAGTATGGTGTATATATAGTGCTGTTGCCAGCTTCATCTCACTTTCCTCTCCTAGTGGAAGTGAATTCTGAAATCTGCTATGATTTTTCTCTTTTTGTCTCCTAAAATTACTTTCCTGCAATTAGGCAACTTGCAAGCCTTAAATTTCAACCCATACGCCTTATTTGTCAGGTACAGTTTTGCAGATGCTGTCATGTGTTGTCCTAAATGGGACAGTCATCATGCACCTCAATCTCTCCAAAGATGTGGAAACACTGGTTGAAGATCTTCCACTTGGCAGTTCCTGTCTGTTCAGTTCACAGACTGTTGAAGTTCTCCTGTCATGCAGGAACTCATGGTAGCTATGTAGGCTGTCCCAGTACTTAGGAAGAGGCCATTTTTGGATCATTACATGAGAAACAGAGATGTCATATAACCCTAATACTTCAATATACTCAGCTTCAGCAGAGAGGCAGAGGTTTTGCCCTCACGAGTAAACCCTGTGCTTTAGTTCTTATACAATTTGAGAGCATCAAGGCAGCAGAGTGCAACACTGACCATTTTTGCACTACCATTTACTATATACTTTACTGTGTAGAATAAGATCTTTAACTAAGGCTATGACTCCTGGAGCACTGGATGAATCTATACCAGTAGTTATTTTTCTATCAGCTTTGTTGTTCTCTTGTGTCCAGCAAAATATATAGTCCTATTACACAGTGCTTCCCAGGTCCCTTTTTCTTTCATTCTCTATATCTTTAGTACTGGATATGTGTTTATGTGTGGTTCACACTACATCATGGAAACAAGCTATGCACTACGTTCAGGTAGTTACTCTTCAATCATTTATAATGTCTCTTTTAATTCCACTCTTCAAGATTTAATCCTTCCTTTTTATTGCCATCTTCTTTGGCAAGTGATAATGGAGACAGAAAAAAATACCACAGACTTCTCCTGGTTTGGATGGGTTACATAGGTGCTCTAAACACTCATTCTTGATTGAGGTTTTATTGTAACTGCCATTCTAGACACGTACAGTGGTGTTTTCTCCTTCAGCATTTGTCCTATGTGTATCCTTCAAAACTCATTAAGTCAAAGTATTATCTTCTCTGTATAAAAGATATGGTCACTTACAACAGGAGAAATTATCCATGCTTTTCTTGTTCAGAAACTTACTTAAGTAACTGATTAACAGAAGGAACTAAGTGAAATATATGTGCCGTGCTCTGCTGAGCTATGCTGCACTATGTTTATTCGCAAATTAATTTACAGTTATTTTTCAGAGAAAGGAAAAATAGTGGTTCATTAACAAATAGTGTACTTTTGAAGAGTAGCCTTCCGATTTTGTCATAACATCTTTGCTTCTGATTTCAGCAGTGCAATAATGCAGCCAACACTGCACCTTTCATATTTTGGTGAGAGTCTTTTGGCCACAGATATCTTATCATAAACTCCAGCAGTGTCAAATCTGAAGTCCTCAGTAATGGGCTGGCTACAGTAGAACTTTCTGTTCTTCACATTTTGTTCCAGTTATAGTTGAAGACAGGAAGCGAGGCAACTTTATGGAAAAACCTCAGTAAGATTTTAATTTGTGAAAGAAATACATGTTACTCTACCAGCATATAGTTTAGAATTGCAGATTACCAAGACCTCATATTTTTAAACTGTGAAAAATTCTTAACATTTGTAGGTGGGCTGCTTCCAAATGTTAGTAAAGAATTCTCTCTATCCATAGAGATAGTTGAGCTGGATAGTTGTCTATCCAGCTCAATGACAGTTTGTATCCAGGATGAATCTTAAGGCTGTATTGAGGCAGGTGACAGTCTTGATTTCCCAGGTTTCACAAAATGGGGGAATTTTCTTCCTAAGAAGATGTTTATTCAGTTTTAAAATGGATTATCGTTAGATTCCTTATATATATTTCCTCGAGGAAACACATGATAAGGAAGAGGATAGTTCACAAGGATAAGTGCTTGTGTGTTTGCATAATGTAATAATTTCACCATTTCCTTAGTTAAGAACACTTCCAATGCTATGTTCTTCCCTTCTACTACAGCAGTAGCACAGATTAAAGTTAAGCAAAAGCTTGTCATGTTAAGAGTTTAGAGCCAAACTATCGGGAAAACATGAGGATGTGTCAAAAGAAAAATGCTGGTTTGCTTTTGTTTACTTTTTCTCTAATAATATTTTCTTTTAAACTGTGGTTTATACTAGAACATATCAAATACTGATCAATTCATCATAGAACAAAGAGGTAGAAATGAAATAGTTATTTAGAAATCTGTTGAAACTATCCTGGACTTTGGAATTCTGGTGCTATCTGGTTAATGCAACAGTTTGCTACACCTTCCAGGCATTGATGTCATTTTGTAGGAGCAGGTGGGTAGATTTATTGTGCTGCTATTAGGAACACAAGTAAACTGTTGGGTCTTTTTAAGGGTGTTTGTCTGAGAAGAAGTTCCTAAGTAAACTCTCCTTGCTGGATAGGTTATCAGTAGTTCATAAACTAAATTTTAAAATGGTTAAATATTCATTAGCATTTGTTTTCAAGTTAACACTAGATTTTTTTTTTTTTAACTTGCAACTCTGTAGGGCGTATGTAAAATTTTGCATATTACTTTAGGAAAAATAATTGCTTAATTCTGCTTCCTTCATTTAAACCAGTACTCATTTTACATGCAACTGTCCAATGAACTCTTCCCAGCTCTGTTGATTGAAGTGGAGGGGTAGGCTTCCTATCCAGGAATAATAATCCTTTGGGATTTAATAATTCTCTAGGGGAATTGATGTCTTTCATGTAATGCAGATTGGCAAGTAAGTGTTTTTCATGTCTGGCACTGTTAGCACTCTGTGCTGAATTTTTGGGGAACTCGCTTTTTGTCTTTTTAAAGAGTCTCTAGTTAAGCTAACTGTAGTCCTGAGATAATGTTGAAAGGCTTTATGAGTGTTTCAGGGGGATTCAAAAAGTATAAAACAATGCTCTGCAACTCCTATCTTTGAAATGAAAAAAAAATCTCCGTTTTCTTTTTAAATGGCAATTACTTGCCCTGTGAATCCACTTTGGAAAGTATGACTCTGAATGCTCCTCTTACTGCAAAGCCTAGCAAATACCATTGCCTTTGCTAGCAGGAGAACACTAGTCCTTCCTACGTACGGGCAGTGGTACCAGAGGTCTTACACTGGCCTGACACAAAGCTTTGCGTGTCTGCTGAAATGCTCTGGTTGGAAGTGGCAGTCCTGAGACTGCCAGATATGTCAGTATGCTTGGTGATGTATTTCAAGTCTGGAAAGCAGGAATTAAGGAATAAGGATCTTTCCTTAAACTCAAATGAATGGATTATGAAGGTTGCAAATTTAGGTTTCTTCCAAATCAATCATCTTTTTCCTTATTCTTTAAGGAAACAGTGGAAAATTTCAGTCCTAAGCAGAACAGGACAGAAGACAAAGGTGTAAATCTGACGCAAAGTCCAATGCAAAGGCAAAAACATGTTTGCTTCTTCCACTATTGCTGAGGTGGCTAAAAAGGCCATGTGATAACTTAAGCATGTGCATTAAACATCTGATCTTAAACAAATTATCTAAACCAATCTGCAGGACAAAGAATACATAAATATTACTTAGACCTGTTCCCTTCTGGTGGGTGTGCTAAGCTGTCATGCTCCGAGACACTTATCAAGGCAGACTCCTCTGTAGTCTTTTGACTAAGCCACTACAGCAGAGAGGAGATTTATTTTCTTAATAATATTCAGGTAAATAGGTTCTCCTGTACAAGCAAGAACACCTTTTGTTCTGTATAACTTTTTTCTAAGCTACACTGTATAAACCTATCAAACTGTATGTTTTCTGAGGAGCAATACAGCTTTCTTCAATGGTCTTTGAATGTAGACGAGACATCTAATCTTGCAGCTGTGAAGATGCACTCAATCAAAGAAAAAATTTTCAGGAAATATTGGTACATTGTATATCTAAGATTCAGACTGCCCTGATGGACATTTCATAATTCCCGGAGAGTTGCTGATGAAAGACTTCCTTAAAGACTTACCTGAACAATAGAAAACTCTGTTGCGTTAATGCTTGCTTTTTTACCCCTTAACCTGGAAATGGCAAATCACAAAACTACATCGCTGTGTTTCCTATTTTTACCTTGCCTGCTGATGAATGTGTGAGCAAACCTGAACGCCTGCTTCCTTCCCACCAATTCTGCCTGCTCTGCTTCTTTGGAACTGCACACTAATCTTTATTTACAAACAATTCCCGCTTATCTATGCTGCATAATCTGGAAAGGCTGGGATATGTCATACACCGAGGGCAAACACATCTGTCTTGCTGTGCTAGCTTTTTCCTTCACTTTACTAAATGCTTCTTCCTTCTCTTGCATCACTTTACCTTTCTTTCCTTTGTGTGAAGATACTTTACCTGGAGTTGCACCTTGGGAGGGAGAAACACGTTGTGGTTGGCATAGAACTTGGTTGATTAAAAGGCTTCAAACAAGTCTTCTTCACCTGGTCTCCCGTCATTTTCCAGGACAATCTACGTAAAAAGGATGATCGGATTGAAGAATTGGAAGAGGCACTCAGAGAAAGTGTTCAGATAACTGCAGAGCGGGAAATGGTGCTAGCACAAGAGGAATCAGCCAGGATCAATGCTGAGAAACAGGTCTGCAATCTTATAAAGTCACTGGTAATCCTCAAAGGAAAGTAACCTGACAGTAAAGTAGTATTCTCCCTGCTTTACTGCAAAACACAGCTGGTTTTGTTTGATGAATCTAAATCTCTGGTCAAACATTGGGTAACAGAGCCCATAAAGTCAGCAAAGCTTTCATGACAGTATGTTTTTTCCAAGTAACATTTTTCTGCATATAAAAAACAGATTTATGGTATCCTGTGCTTTAAAATATTATTTTATATTAGAATTCCTCTGACCTCTCTTGTCCATCAGTTGACCATCTATTTTCCTGTGTGAAAGCATACACATACACTGTGCTGTTCATTGCACATATTTGAAGCAGATGATTTTTATTAATGTAGTTTTTAGAAGTCCCACTCATGGACCGCAATCTCATTGTGCTTGCAATTGCAAAACTACTGGACAGAGAGACAAATCCTCAGGCTTAAGTTTACATACAGAAAATACATCCTTGTCTGTTGAAGCCACAGGTTTAAGATTTTGCACATGGATTTAGTCTGTATCAATGATCAGAAATGCAGAAGAATCATATATGTGTCTGATTTTGACTCCTGTAAGTAATCATCAAGAAAGAATACCATATGTGGTGAGTAAACATCCCTGAGATTTGGTAGCACGTTTGAAGTAGAAGCAGCTGAACCTGACATTCTTAGTAAGTGCTTTTCTGACCTTCTTCTGTGTTTTTCCACAGTTATACTGTTTCTTAAGTATGTTTCTTAAGTATGACCTTAATTAGCAAATAGGAGCTTTTGGTCAGCCAAGTCACAGTGGCATTTTCTCCTTCCATTTGTTTTTTAAGTGAAAGAAGTTCTAGAGAACTTCAGTTTGAAACATCTTGCAGAGTTTTTTCAAAATATGTTCTTATATTGTGTCGTCTTTTGAGTTAATAATCTAGTCTTTCAGGAAGAAAGTCACAGTTTCTAAAACAAGCTAAATGGTTTGCTGGTAGACCTATTTAAAGCATAATTCTGATTGCTGTACCCGAAGGTTCTAAACAACATTATGGAATGTACTTAGCAGTATATCTTCTTTACAACCTTTCTATAAGCTTAAAAAAAATGTATAAGAAAGAATGTTAAATACGCAGCAAATACTGCATCAAAGCATAGATCTCCTTGTAAGAAAAATGTTTATCTCACAAAGGAACGTATTTTATGCCAAGCTTAAAAAGTAACCAAAACAGTGATATGATGCCTATGTTGTGATGATAATTTATTCCTTTGTTACAAGACGGAGAGATGATTACTCATTATTTTCTTTTAGCACACAGAAACCCATAGGACACACTCTTTTACAGTGGCTATGGTAGAAATATAGAAAAAGATGCAGGTGGTTCAATGAATTTTTTGAAGGATGCTTTTGAAGAAGGGTGCCATTTGTTAATTTTATAGGTGTTAACAGATCTGAAGCTATGGAAGTAAGCACAAAGGTGAACATTTGAAAATTTATGCATGCCTAATGTAAGTTAGTGTGAGGGGTTGATCACACTGAGCCGGTCGTCTCACTGCTCACTGAGCAGGTCATGTCAGCCATGAAAAGTGGGTTGAAGGCATCCTGCAAAGGGTAATAGCTTATATTTGATTCACTAGCCAAACCAAGTGCTACTAGAATTAACATGATATGTACTACAGACAAGGAGATTACTGCACAAATGAGCATAACTGGCACAAGAAGGACTTCCTCAAAGATTCAGACAAGAAAATGTTCCTACCAAACTACTGCAGTGCTATAGTTGCAATAGGGAAGAGCTTATATTAGTGATATTAGAAGAAATTCTGCAGATTTTTAATTATAACCTTTATGCAAGGACTAGAGGCCTGAGAAGACATCAAGATTAACAAAAATATAAAAGTTCTGTCCTAGATGAAAAAAGAAAGGGAGTAGTAAGGAAGACTTCAGTCACAGGATGGGAGGGACTCCTTTTTAGCCTGTTGAGCATAAACTAGTTGTGGATGTCTGTCCGTTATGAGCTGTTGGTAACAGGTTTATTACGAACAAGAGAAGAGATGAGTCTGGATTAGTAAAATAGGAGACTGTTGTCACAGAAGTGAAGTTTTATTTGCACGAGAGGCCCTAACGCTAAAATGTGGTAAAAGGCCCTAAAGCTAAAAGAATGGTGCTCATGAATGCATGCACATTTTCTCAGAAGGCTGAGAAGAGCAACCTGAGTGACATGTTGCATTTAGCCTCAAAAAAAGTTGTTGTGTCCCACTTTGTCCAGCTGGATTTTGCTTCAGTATCAGTTAACTAGACAAGTAAGAAAGGAATGGCAAGTAGCTGCTTCTCCAAGGAGGAGGGGACCTCTTTTTCAAATGCTTTCTTTGTGTCATTTTCCATGGAGATTTTGTGTAGAATTATGACAGAGTTTACAAATGCTGAGTTTTTGTTTTTTTTTTTATAGGAAATTACTGGCAAATCCTGTGATCTTTAATAAGCTATGATAATAGGTTAGGGTCATTCTTAGACCAAGTATGAATGTTGTGTGCAAATTTTAAAAATTTAGTGTTATCCAAACTAAATTTGCTTTTAATTGCATGCTTTTTCTTTCTTCTCTTTTGTTATCTTGTTTTCTTTCATTCTACCACATCACTGCCTGTCTGAAGCTGTTAAGTGAATCAGTGCATGAGGTCAACCATTTTGGCTTTAAGTGGTTCAAGGTATGAGGACATCTCGTGCGTGCATTCCTGCCCCAATCTTAAATGTTGTTTTTGTAGCCTGTGTTGTGCAGTCCTACCCTCAATCATCTCATTAGGTTTGGTTTTCCATTTTACAGGCTTGAAAATGAAATTATTATGTCCATGGAGCTATTCAGCATTTCATGGTTCTCTTATTTCTGTTTCAGATTATGCTCTCTATTCCAGTGTTTGAAAATATTCTGGCAACCTCTATTGACTGTGGTAGTGTGTTAACTGTGTTAACACACAATCAATCCATACATGGCAAATTTCTCCATTGGATAAAACCTTTTTGTTTTTTCAAGGTCTTGGACTCATTCTTTTTTCCCTTCATTTTCCATAAATAAATAAATAAAATAAGGCATTTCTTGCTAGGAGAAACTCATCCTTTGGACTGGACCTAGTTTTGTTTATTGTTCTGAGTAACAGAAACGCTACCATACAAGAGCAAATGAGGGAGAGTTATACAGATATAAAGTCTTGCAAGTTCTTCAACGAATTCTTTATTTCCAGCATATTCAGTTGGTTTTGTTGGTCTGCTTGTGGAATCCTGTATTTAAGTATTGTTTTAAATTCCTAAAGGCTATGGGGTCATGCACTACTGTGGTTGATGCCATTAGTTCAACCCATTAGGTTAAAGATCTAGAAGAAAGAAAGTATACAGAATCTCTGTATACTCTTTTCTAGAAAGAAAATATACAGAAACCTCTTTTTGAGTACTCTTGGTAAGGGTCAAGGTAGGATTTCTAGGGTAAGCACTTCTAACATGGCAAAGAGCACTTCTTGTCCATGGCAAAGAGATGGCAAAGACAAATGTGGATCCAGGCATCTTTTCTGGATTGATCCTGTCTGAGTTCACTTCACTAAAGCTATCCTAACAATCCTCAGAAAAAACAAACAAACAAAAAGCTTAAATTTTCCCTGGTCACTAATACAATGGCAATTTTACTTTCCTAGGAAAAAAAACTCCTGGAGATCTTTGAAAAAAGGCCCTGTCTTGATGAAAACTTTCTTTCCACTGTTGTATTGCATCTTACCTCTTGCAATAAGAAAGTTGTCTCATGTATTAACATAAGCACGATCAAAACCATTCATAGAACAACACTGGAAGTGTGTTTTACAGAACCATAGAATCACAGAATGGTTGAGGTTGGAAGGGCCCTCTAGAGATCCTCTAGTCCAACCCCCCTGCTCCAGCAGGGACACCCAGAGCACGGGGCACAGGGTGGCAGCCAGGCGGGTTGGGAAGATCTCCAGATCACTCATTACCCTCACCCTCCTCCCGCTCGGTAGATATTCAGGGGATTACATGGCAAGATCACTTACAGTTTGACTTTGTGTGCCTTCTACATATCAAAATACTGCTTAAGATAAATGTTACGACTACCTAAAATAATTCCAACATAATTAAAACGAGAAAAATCAAACAGCAGTCCTTTGGAATGGGCCTACACGCTGTTTCCTTTCTGACATAAACTGATGGAATTCCATAAACTGATAGAATGAGAGTTGAATCGAGAAAAATACACGGAAAAGCAGTGGGAGGAGAACAAGACAGAATAAACAGGGAGATAAAGGCACAAGGGTGGGGCCTTGCTCGCAGAGAAAACCATATTTAGACAGACCCTAAGGACAGACATCTGGATGGTATTGACAAAAATGATCTTGCTACGAAGTAGGGACAACAACAGCTGTCAAATACTGCAGAAGATATCCTAAACAAGAACTATTTTTTCCTTCTGATTGCATAACTCAAAATAATTCTACCTCTTTTCAATAATATTGAAATATTTCACAAAAATATTGAAAAAGATATGGGGAAATGAAAAGCAAATTAAGCACATTTCTTAGTAACTCATAAAATTTTCAATAATCTATGAAAATATGATAATTTTCTCTCTCCTAACCTGCCTTTTTGACCTCCATTTTCCCTCAGGACTACTACGTCTGTTTACCCTCACATCTACTCCCCTTGTTTACCCTCAGGCCTACTCCCCCTGTTTACCCTCAAGCTTCCTTCCTATGTTTACCCTCAGGCCTACTGCCCCTGTCTACGCTCAGCATTACTCTCCCTGTTTACCCTCAAAAATAACTCCCCTGTTTACCCTTAGAGCTACTCCCACTGTTTACGCTCAAGCCTCCTACCCCTCTTTACTCTTAGGCCTACTGCCCCTGTTTACCCTCAAGCCAGCTGCCCCAGTCTACGCTCAGGCCTACTCCCTCTGTTTACCCTCACAGCTACTCCCCCTCTTTACCCTAAAAACTACTCCCCCTGTTTACCTTCAGGCCTATCCCC
Source organism: Nothocercus julius (assembly GCA_013398735.1). NCBI lineage: Eukaryota > Metazoa > Chordata > Aves > Tinamiformes > Tinamidae > Nothocercus > Nothocercus julius. The sequence goes on from VZSV01000090.1 coordinate 1,859,462, forward strand.
CATGTTTACCCTCAGGCCTACCACCCTTAGTAGATATTCAGGGGACTACATGGCAAGGTCTCTTGCGATTTGACTTTGCCTTCTGCACATCAAAATACTGCTCAAGACAAACATTATGAATACCTACAGCAATTCAAACATAATTAAAAAAGAAAAATTAAGCAGCAGTACGTTAGGTGTGCGTACACTCTTTTCTTTCTTCGATTTGCCTCTCGATCGAACATTTGATGAGAAGCGGTGAAGTGCTTTTTCTTTGAAAAAATAAGGTCCTTTTTTATGGAACAAGTTCAGATGTGATTGAATGAACATATATACTCAACAGTGGTTTCTATTTTACTATTCACCCTAGGATTGTCCTAGCTCTTCATGAGGTGTGGAAACAATCCCTGTCTCGGGATCCTTATATTTCTTGCTAATTTAACTTGCCGGATTTAACTTAATTTAACTTGCTAATTTAACTTAACGGGATCCTTATATTTCTTGCTAATTTAATAAGTTGCTAATTTAACAAACTTTTTTAAAAAAAGATAAAAGGAAAAAAAAGCATTTAACCAGTTAATCAAAATATAAGGAAGTTATTCTAGAATAGCCTTTAAAACAGTGTTTGTTCCCAGGGACACCAAGGATTAACATTCAAAATTCATCAGGGTTTTCATAATTAGGAATTCTTCACAGTATAGTTTGATTGAAACTACCAGGAATGAGAACTTGTGCACGCAGTAGTAATAGAAAGCTGAAGACAAACACTTGCATGTATTCAAAAGATCAACATTCATTGTTAGAAAGCTCTTTTTCCTTATACCTCAGCTGTACCATAATCACAGAACTCTTAGGTCTGCCCATTCTGTAATTATTTTTGAAGGATTTTTTTCATGCGGACCAATGCACTGATCTGGTTCATAGTCCCACACAGAACTGTAAGAGCACATCAGAGAAGGCATTGAGCAGGGGGGCAAGACTCAGAGATGGAGACAGAAATTTCTCTATTACTACCAAAAATATTTTTACCAAAAGCTGTTATCCTGGACTTCGCAGTGTGCGAGTGAGCTCGTGTACTGCCTGACATTAGCGTACATTGTCTCGTTTTGTTTCCTTCAAAAGTGTTAGGTCAGCTCTGGTTTACAATAACGTAATTCTATTCTCTAACATATATCAACTCCTGCTTGAATTCATTTCCCCTCTCTACAATGTGAGCTAATACCTAACTCCTTGTCCTAAAACGTTTTGACAAAAAAAATGTGAAACGCTGGACATTTCCTGAACTGTCCTTCCTTCTTTAAAACTGAAATTTCTGAGTAGCAGTCTGAATTTGATGTCTTCCATCAACTTTATTTGAAGTTTTGGTTCTTAATGGGAAATTTTAAAACAGAGCTCAAGTATATAAACCTAAACCTATAAATATAAACGTATAAATAATTTTATCTTGATTCACTATACCTTCATATTCTACATATGGCAGCTTTCACTGCCTTGCCATTTGAGAAGAAATAAAATACTGATTTTTCTAATAGCAAAATAGTGTTTAAATTTTCTTCCTATATCTTTTCTTTCTTCCTATATCTTTCTAAGCAATTTTAGCAGGATTCTAGCAAGTTCTGCAGAGGTTTTAAGTAAAAAAAAAATCCAGCCTCCAAGAGTTCAGTCCTTCCTGTCTTACCTAGAAGCCACTATACAGAAATTATAGACAACCTTTGGATGGTACCTGCCTTCAGTCCACTGTTCTAGCCCTGTTGTAACTTTTACATTTACATTTACATGTACATTTACAACAAAATTATTATAAACCCGGCTTTATTCTTCCACAGTGATTTTGATTAAGTATCTGTAAAGAAGGGAAAACAAATGTAAACACATTCCCCTTTTAATGAGCATTCTATAACTGAAATATATGTAAAATATTTTTAAACGTGTTAACTGCTGGGGTTATTCCCTAGCACAAATCCTTGCACGTTAGGTTGATTCCAGCAGGTCCCTGTAAAAATTTTCTCATGAACCAATTACCCACAGCTGTTTTCTGAGGTATCAGAGACTCTGCACTCTAGAAATGTCCGAATTCTGACTCATCTGTAACAGATGCTACATAGTTTGCTTTTAATGAGTAAGTTTGGCGGTTCTTGTATTATCTCCTGCCGAGAAGTTAGATAAACCAAGTGACTGGAGATCAGGGCAGTAATCCAAGCTATGGCTTGGAGGTAAAGCTGCTGGAGCCCGATTGCTTCCCACTGATTTTTTTCTAATCAGTCTGCATTTTCTTAGGCCAAATTGCTCTTGAATATTTCCTGCATCACTCCTTTCTATAAAAGTCTGCCCAGCTTTATCTGTTTTTTGCACAAGTCCTATGTACATTTAATTCATATTAAGTAAAGAATCGCTGCTAAAAACTTAATTTTGATTTATTTTGGTAAAAGAAATTACAGACATAAACTGTTCTTAAAAAGCTGTTTTCCCTCAATTGTTAGCCTTGAGTGTAATCTTGCCATTGTTTTTCAAGATCCAGAAATTTTACATGCTTTTATCCTGTCCTTTTCCTTTATTTTGAAGTATTTTAACTGAAGAAACTGTGTACTATCTCTTCATCAATTAGTGTTGTCAGTCATTTCTAGAAACACTGTTTCTCCCCAGAGTATTTGAATTGCTTGTGTAGTTTTTTCATTTGAATGTATTCAGATTTATATTGAGACACACTCCTTAAAGAGGAAGGGAGATTCTGTATGTCAGGGTAACATGGAATTCCTTCCGTATTCAATAGTATGGTTTTGAAGAGGCAACAAAGTAGAATATTTATTCTTTTCCATCGTACATGTGGTCAGATCTAGTTGAGCTCTTGGGGATTTTTTGCCTCCAGTGGAGAACGAATAGAAAAGCTTTTAAAATCATACTCCAACAAAATTTTAGGAGACCTTTTTCTAGGAGAGAAAAGCTTTATAGGAGAAAGATTTGAAATTTATTTAAATCTTTGCACTTTTTTAAGATTGCATGAGTAGGCAAAATTTTGTGACTTTTAGGAGAGATCTTGACCCTGAGGTGAGAATCAACTTAAGTTCAAAATATACATTGAGCATTTTTCCATTTAAATCACCTTTTCCATTTGAGAAAATAAGGAATGCTGAAAATTGCCATACAGAAACTCGGTGTCACTGCTGATCTCCAGCTTGTTTTGTTTATTTGGGTTGTTATCCTCTTTTTTTTTTTTTTTTTTTTTTTTTGATTGATAAATAAGAATTTCAAATTAACATTTTCATGATGGTCAAGCCCTCTAAAGAAAGCTCCGTTTCAGCACTTCTCTGTATTTTGTATTATTTTTTCAAGCACCTACCTCTAGATTGTATTTGAATTTGTTGTAGCTCAAGAAAAAGTCGAAGTCTGAATTGCCTTCCAAGCTGGTTTAGTTATTGAAGGAAAGGTCATGCACATTTGATTACTTTGGGAATGCTTGGAATTGTAAAGACCTGAGCCAATACTCTAGTATTTGCTTAAAGCTAATCTTGTTCTTTGTCCATTTGGAATTTCTTTTCCATTTTCCAATTGGGAACTTAGAAGTAATTATGATACTATTAAATATGTATTGACATGAAAAGTTCATCAGACTTGTGCATTAGATTCATCAGAAAAATATGCATTTCTTTTTCTGGCGTAATTGTTTTCCTTCACATCCATAGAGTGAAAGAAATGAAATTGTATTTCTTCCCAGATCATTCTCTTGTCCAGAAAAGTATGGAAAATTGACAAATTTCAATTTTGTTATGTATTGAGGACTTCTTTATGAAACATTTTTTACTCACACAAAAGCTTCCAGATCTTGCTGGATTGATATTGACAGTTCTTCAAACCCTTAACTGAATTTCCACATGAGTTCAGCTGGCTCAGCATAATGAGATTACATGTTTGTTTTCTGTTAACTCCAGTGCTAAAGGTTGGTTTCCACAAGTTTAGTACAAGAGGAAATGTTGCTGATCTTCCCAGTGAGGCTGTGCTTCTTCCATTAAGCTTAGCCACAAGTTCAACCTTCTTCTGCGTGTATGTGCTTTATCGTAATGTCTACACTTTTATATAATTGTGTTTGTGAACCTTCTTGTCGTTTGGGAAAAAAGTGCTAAAGGTGCTTATGGAATTAACATGATATTTTTCAGTGCTTGTAGTGAGTTGTTTTGTTTCTTTATCATTTATATTTTTAGGGATTCAGCTTATACTATATATATTGTTAATCTATACTGTGTAGCACAGCATTAAATATTTACTTTGAATATCGTTAGGTTATATCTAAACTTTGGTTTCCAGTGGTGATGTATCCTAGTTAACCTGAAATTGCCTAAAATACAGCAAAATGAAGGTCAGTGTATTCTAGAGAATGCTTGTGAAAAACTCCTTAAATCCTTGGGCAATTAGGCTGAACTGAAAGGCTTCCTGTGACCTAACTGAACCACTACCTTAGCAGCCATCACAGAGTACAGCAAGAAAGGTCAAAAGTTATTTCGAAGATGTCCTGTTGCAATTGGACTATCATAAGTCAACTGATGCTTTAAAATTTTGCTTGGATCTAACAAATCATGCTAAATGTGCTTAGTTCTTGCTTTTCTGCCTCTTGTTAATTATCCTTACAAGTAGCAGTTGCTGCCAGGTTCCCAGCAGGTTGGAGAGGTTCAGTGCTAGCCACACAAGATATACACCAGACAGTTTCCTCCGACTGTAGGTTCACGTAATAAGACAGGTCAGCTTGCTTCTGTGTGTTTGCAAGGGTTAAAGATCATAATGGGAATACTTCATTTGATAACTGTTGCAGTTGAGGGAAATTTTAAAAGTAAATTTTTAACTTTATATAGTCTTTAGATAGCAGAACTGCATCAGCTTTCTGTCCTCAGTAGAAATCAGATACTCAGTTTTTCACTTCTTTTCCCCTGGCCTGACTCAAAAGTTTTTTGTGTGTATTGAAGAGAGACAGTTACTGCTTCCTTCTCAAAAGTTCTTGTCCTGTCAGCAGGCTGTTGCTTATTTATATGGCTTGTGGCTCTCATTTAGGAGATACAGCTGTCACAGCTACCTTCAAACAACCTAACAGGACTCAGCTGTCAGTTCTTCAGTCCTGAAGTGTGTCAGCTCAGGAAGATTTCTGAGAGTTTTTCAGATATCTGTGAGTTTTGATTATTCCTGTTTTGTACAAGGGCATAACATATAACTCAGTGCTCTTGGAAAATGAGCAAAAAACACTCTTGGTCATTCTCAAGCAACGTATTCCTAGACAAAGACTCCTGTATTCCTATTTCTGTGGGTTCTGTAGGAGTAACGTTGTAATGTCAGATATCATCTGGTCAGTCTACTATTAGTGCGCTTTGTTGGCTGGAACCATCAGTGGAAACAGCAGGGAGCAATACAGAGCATTAACTCTTCCTCATTATCAGATACTCTTTCATAATGAAAGTTTTGTTGAGGGCCAGCTCATAGATAAGAGAGAGAGTCAGAGTTTCTTATTTCCAAGTATCTCATTTTCACAACGATAAGAAAATTTTCACTCAACTACAGTATCCTGCAGCTTTTTAGACCACAGTCTTTTGTTCACTTAGTTTATCTTCTTTCTACTTCTTCTCTTTCCTCGATTAGTAAATAAAAGAGTGGGAGAGTGGCTGCAGTTCTGTTAAGCCACCAGAACAGTACATTTTATCTGGAGTGTTGAAGGTACAGAATCCTAGCAACCTAAAAACCAAGGACACAAAGACTTAAGAAAGACACAGACTAACTGTAGAAACACTCACTTCATCCCTAAAATAACTTGTATGCTACAGATAACCAGAAGATCCTGCTTTGTCTTTGAAGGAATGATAACTTGCCAGAATTTTCACATCTTTGACATTAACTCCCTCTGTTTTATGAGTAGAACAGAAATTCTCCATATACAGAGTCTGCCACAGCCCTGTAATGCTGTGCACAGTTGACACTGGTCAAAGCGGTGTTGGAAATTTGGCACTCTTTCAGGGATGGAGGTGAATTTTTTTATCAGTGTATTTTGAGCAGTATTTTACCATTGTACTCTAGTGGGTTTTGTCTCTCTGACTAGGAGAAGCAGAATTTATGTGCTGTTGACAGCATCAGCTGATAAATGTGATATATAGAAAAATCTTAATTGTTGCACAACATTCTGCAATGTTTATTTCCCAGTTTCTTTTGATAAGATCTTCAACTAAGTAATTCCAGCTTTCAAAAAAAGAGTTTTTCACTTGTCTGCAATGGACCTTAGGGCAACATTAATTAACAGTAACCACAAGAACAAGTGAAATAGCTTTATGTTGAGATATATATAGTATAGGGAGGAAGTCTCTCTTTAGGTACGGAACATCTGTTCGCTTTAGGATACTTCAACAGTGCCTACAGTTGCAGAATAAAAATGAAGGTAAGGGATCTTAATTTTTTTTTTTTTTATCTGCCTCACAAGGATTAGTGGTGGTCACGTTTTCATAACTGAGAACCCAGTATCCATGAACCCTTCCTCTGCACACCTATACACATAGGCGTACTCAAACACTAGCATTGAATTACGGGGACTTGATGGAGAGCCAAAGCTCCTGTCTCTGTGATAGGAGCTGAGCTTTTACCATTCTGCTACCAGGGTGGCTGAGTTTTCAACTGTTCTTTTAGCTGAGGACTTTCCTTACCTTACACACTAGAAATTGCATTTTAAATTTACTTAAAAAGTAAGTAAATTTTCTTGTTACTGCTTAGTTGTTTCTCTGTTGTTTTGTCTGATATTTTTAGCTCTCATGAAGCTATACTTAACAACCTTCTTGATATGTTAAAAAATTGAAAAAGTTGTTCCCATGTTTCAGAATAGCCAAGTATTTAGTTGTGTCTTGGATGTAGTCTTAATTTAAGAGTACCTAAAGCCGTCCTACTGCTTTAACAAAAATGGGGTTGTGATGAAACCATAATTCATTTCCTTCTTATTTTGTGTAAAGGTTTATTAGCTTGTGATTTAAGTAAACCATCTGGTCCTGCTGGCAATCCCAAGTTATGTCAGACTCAATGCTTTCTCCCTGTAATATGTTACTTGGGGCACTTAAATTACATACTTAAGTCCCAAGTCTGGCCTGTACTTTTTCCATGTCTTAACATCTGTTCTGGGAAAATTTTCTAGGACCCAAACAAGCTTACGTGGAACCAGAATTCTTGTCTTTGTCTTTCTTCTCATGTCTCTTTCTTTCTCTTCCTTCTGCCTGTTCTAGCAGTCTAATCAGTCTAACTCAGAAAAAACTGATGCAGGAATCTGCAGTCCTTTTATCAGTTCAGTAGTGTACACAATGAAATGAAAAATCATTTAAAAACTTAAGATCTGAAAAAAGTAGGAGAGAGTCTTCTGAGAGAGTGAGTGGCACTTTATGAGATATATTAATTCCTTTGTCCTCATAACATTCTTATTTCTGACTCAGATTCTCAAGATCTTTTGATTTGGTCACCGTACTTGCTTCGATCAAAAATACAGACTTCTGGTACATTTTGTGTCTTGTATACTGTGGTGTCAATATATTGTTGACATAAGAAAGGTCTGTGTTCAAAAAGAAATAATTTTAAATATACAGTCTGTTGAGATGCTTGTGAAACTAAGATCTCTTGTATTGCTTTATACAATGCTAGTGGAGAGAGACCTATGTTGTACTTGTGTCTTTGCTCTTAAAATTCCATCTTTCTGTATTCTTCCTAGAACTTGTGAGGTTAATAATGAATGTAAACAGTATTCCATAATCTGTCATGCCTGTATTTAAGAGAAAGATTGAATTTCTTTCATTAAATCCACAACAAAAATGTGTCTGTTTTTAGGCAAGTAAATAGACATAAACCTCAAAGATTTCCATATCTCACTGTATCTGAAGGACTCTATCTCCAGTAGAAGAGTACGCATGTTTCTTAGTATAATATTCACATTTCTGTGCTATGCCCTTTCAGACTTGTAATTATAGACTGATGTACAGTCTTGTTTTGCTTGACCAGAAAATTATTCAAATGCTTGATCAAAGGAAAAAAAAAATGAGGAAAGAAGAGTAAAAACTACATTGGGCCATCTGGACGACTGAAACCACAGGTCAATCAGTAAAAAAATGAGTAACTGAAAGAAATGTAGTGTCTTCTGCAAAGAGAGATTTGTTAATCTACAGGTGGGGAGAAGTCCTTTCATCTAACATTAACAGAGAACATAGCTTTTATGGTATAGTAGGCAAAGTCAGAATACTGGCTATCTGTAATAAATATTACTTAAGCCAGTTTACATATACATTTGAACTATAGATGCATTCATGTCCTGTCATCTGAGACTGGAAAAATTTCCTTTGCAGTCTCTGAGGAAACCACGTATTTAATTTTTTCCTCTACACTTCCAGCCCATTGCATATAAAACTGGATTGCATGGGTCACCATTTCGGTTACTCTCAACTACTCTGTTCACATAGTCCTCTGCCACTTCAAATGTTTTTCAAGTGCATAGGGTTTTGCTCCTTGCATTGCCATATTAATGACTTTGTCCATGTCCCATTTATATTTGCTTATGTGTAGTGAATCACATTGTGTTACTTGCATGGCTTTGTTGCTTCAATGAAGTCTATGTGTACAAAATTACTCTGCTTCTCTAACAAGGCATGAACATAAACTTAAGCTCCACAAATGTCTTCTCGAGAGGGCTATAAAGCCCTTTCTCAGTTTGTTACGAAGTAGAAAAGTTCACTTCAAATAATTTATCATCACAGAATAAGAACTTGAAAAGAAGCAAAAGGAATATGCCACCACATTGTAATGTGAACACGCTGTGAAGAATTTGGTGCTCCTGAGACTACTTTAGTTAGCCTGGCTGGCTGGATTGACCTTGGCCTCAGGAGTCTCTAGGCACTGCTTTAAAGCACAATTACTAAACACGTTAGTTGATGTGGCCTTCTTCCTGACATGAAATATCTGCCCTGTCTCAGAAATCTTTGGTAGTATATTAGCCCTCCTCTCATACAAGCTGGAATTTTGAGCTTACCTATCTTGATCATCAGGAGCTGTTACACAGATTGGTAGGGTCTGCAACCTCTTTTATATTTTGTACATCCATCCCCTTTCCCAGTTTTACTGTCTATCATTAAGTCTTTCTTGGAGTCCTTGGCTTCACACCCTGTGGCCAGAACAGCTGACCAGAAACACCAGGTACTTAGAGATAATGTGGTATTTGTATGTCTACTCAACTGTCTGTTTCTCGGTGATGATGGTTATGTCAGAGTTTGTAGAAACAGAAAAAGTCTCCTGAAAAAGGCTTATTTTTTTGCATCAGGTGGTTTCTTTTATGTCTTCATTGGCTCTTGTTGACATAGTAATTAAAGACTTTTGTTCTGCTGTTTTGGTTATCCACCTTGTCTTCATGATAGCAATGCACTGGTCTTTATAAGGAGATGTAATACCATGCAGAAAACTTCTCTTGATGTTTCCCTTTTCAGTTGCAGATACAGTAGTTACCCATATCAGGACTCTTCCAGACCAGCTCTGTGGTACTCTCAGCCGTGTATCACACAGTTTGTTCAACTCCAGTCTCATAGAACTCTCTTCGTTAATGGAAACTTTTTTCTAATTCATGTTTTTTCTTAAAGACACACTCTGAATCCTAGTCAGGCATATCAGGCCCTAAAACCTATGAAAAAGTAGTCTTCTCTTAAATTACTTGCAGATCCATCCTGCTCAGAATACATACTTCTCAGAAGACCTTTCAGCCCTGTCTACAGAGAACTTGAATCATGCCTAAGTGATGACAGATAATTTGTCCTCAGCATGCTGCATAAACACGTCAGGGAGGAATCTGTGCTCAGGTGATAGCCAGCAACACTTCTTTTGTGATTATGCCTTTATCAACTTTGTCCAACTTCCTAGCAGGCAGCATGAGATTCTGTATCTTCTGGAGTTAGAAAGAACCTACTCTAAGTTCTGATTTTATCAACATTTTATGCACTAAGAACTCCTATAGGTTTCATTTGAGCTCAGATGAGAGTGCAGAGCCTTTCTCAGGAATGCATTACTGATATTGTAATTGAGCTCCCCTCTTGATCCCTTGCCCTTGCTTCCAAGACTTATGATAAAGCTGAAATAGTGCAAGACCTTGTTGATACTAATTTATCTGCATGTCGGAGATAATTTTGGTTCCAGGTGCATCTTTGGTTGTCTGTAATGGGTCATTAGAACTCTTCTCCACACCTTAGACCAATTGTTTCAGAAATTAGGAACATTACATTTCATGTTATACTTGCTTATTATTTCTCTTCTCTGTAAGCTCTTCCTCTCCTCCAGGGAAGACTATTCTACAGGGTATCATGAAAAAATTCTTAAGTACACTTTTGCATATGCAGTAAATTTTCTAATTGATAAACCCAACCAATGTGTGAATGCCATCTATGGCCAGTGTCTCTGCTCACTTGTCAGCAGTGTCTTGTATTTTTCCGTACATGGTTCAAACTTTCTTAAGAGTCAAAGTGTATCGTCCTGTTAACAACCTGTTTCTGGTTGGGGTAGGAACTGCTAAGTCTTGATCCATGATATGAAGTCCGTTTGGTGGCCGGTTACTAGTTTTGTCTTCAGCAGTCATGTCTTTAATAATGATCTGTTTGATGAGACACAGTGCAGCTCCACAAGTCTGAAGATAAGAGCAAAGTAGGGGGAGTGGCTGAAATGCTGTAAAGCAGGAGTGCTGTTCAGAGGCAGAGATGTTGTAAGCTGGAGCATGTGACATACAAGAAGAGGCAGAGTGAATATTCAGACCTAAGAAGAGGAGGCTCGGGGAGACTGTATTGAGGTCTTCAAGAACAAATTCTTCTGAGAAGTTCTTGGTGAAAGGACAGGAGGCCTCAGGCACCAGTTGTAACCTGGGAAGCTCTGATAAGGCGTAAGAGGATAAAAAATTACAGTGTAGTCAAGTATTGGAGCAAGTGCTCAGCGAAGCAGGGAAGTCTCCATTTTTGGAGATTCACCAAAAGTCCACTGGGCAAGGCTCTGAGCAACCTGCTCTAAGTTGATCTTACTTTGAGCAGGCGGTGGGCCAGATGACCTGCAGAGATGCCTCCAAACTACATTACTGTATTATTCTAATTTAATTCTGCTGATTCTGATGAATTCTTTGTTTAAGGTACTGATTTCTTTCTACTTTTCTGTTCCAGAGAGTGACTTTCTTGGTGGACATTGCTGTGCTAGGAGGATGGGGAGAATTCATATCCTTGTGACTGATCTCCCTTAGATACTTTTCTTAAAGAATACAATTTCCATTTAGGCAGATGGGTTATACTAAGGAAGTATTAATGTTCCTTCTCTGCTGAATCAGACTTCTGTTTTCTTTCCTGAATGTCACAGTTGTGGTTAGATCTGATACTTACATCACTGAGGAGGAACCGTTTTCCTACCTTTGTAAATATAAAACCTTCTAGAAGTTGAGTAATTTGTTAGTGCATATTGTTGGAAGGTCTAAGGGATCTACTATATCTGTGCAGTGATTGTCACAATGAGTGGTAGCTACATCCTCACCTGCAGCCCAGTGATTGATGTTAGGACTGAGGAATGCTTCAGATCCATACATCCGCTGTATGGCTGTTTCAAGCTTCATCGATACCTGCCTCAAAAATTGTTCTACCTCTGATATTTTTAAGAGCTAATTTAAGCACTCCAGTATTTGCTGGATGATTTTCTCAATGTCTGAGTGAAAAGTAGTGCTATATTTCATCAACTAATTCACTGATTGGGGTAATTGCGAGGTCTGTGATAAGAGATATTGAAGTGATGGAAGAAACACTCTGCCTCCTGTTTTATCAGCTGACTGGGGAGAAAAGAGGAGCAAGAGTACACTGTTTAGGCCAATGGAAACATAATTGATGGGACAAAAACTTACTTACAGTTAAAATGTATATGTCAACAGCCTGTCTCAAAAAAAATAGTTCTTGGCAAATAATATTTTCTTTGTTATATAATTAGCTACTGTCAGGGAAAAACAATCAAGAAAATATTTAAGGTTAATTTTGAAAAGGTAAGTTAGATGTGCCTTGTAAGAAAGTTGCTTCTAGGGAGTGTTCCTATATCGTTTCTTCCAGGATGGCTTACCATATGCAGACAAGTCTGTGCCAAGATTGATATGTTGCATACATAAAATGTTTTAAGTTTAACTGAAATGCTTTCAAAGGAATGTCTATGACTTGATGAATCTGAAACCTGAAGTCTTTATAAGAAAAACAATCATCAGTATATCAGTGAATCTTGTCTTTAACCAATAGCATGGCAAATGGAACTTTGTATAGGGAGAATGAAGGTAACAATAGTTCAGTGAACTAAGTTGTTGGCACAATTTAAAAGCCACTTGCATTCCATCCATCCCTGATATATGATTAGATCAATTTTCTGTTATCCTTCAAAAATAGAGAATAAAACCCTAGAATTAAAAGAATTGCCAAATGGAACAATTAGAAAAAGATTAACTGGCTGCAGTCATCAGTTCTAAAATGAATATAATCCTTTCCTGCAGAGTTAGATCTTGCCACCTAGGCTAACAACCTTGGTCTAGATATCAGCCAGTAGCATCATCATGTGGTGTTAACAGCCCACAGTTGTTAGGCTTCAGATCTGCATGAAGTGTTCGTATTGCAAATTTTGATTATGACTGGGAATGGAACGATGGATGTCAAAAACCTTTCCAGCTTCATTATGGAAAAGCTTGTTGCTCCACATTCTGTTTTATCTTGGCAAGTGATAGATTGACACAAACTGTTTTGATTATTGCACTTGGCTGGAGACATGTTTAGTTGAGGTTGTTTTTTGTAATAAGCAGAGGGTTTTGCAGCTGACATGCCCCTTTTTTTTCCTCAGCTAAAAGGGAAATGTTTATATAGATCATTTTGATCCATCCAACGGAAGTAAAAGCTGATATACTGGTGTGCCTTTGTTTCCCCTGTGAGTTGCTGTTTTTCTAGAAATACTTGTCTATTCCCTTCCTAGTTGTGTTTTTGCTTTTTGCTGGTTATACCGTTCTTCCTTACATTCTTCTATGATGTATTTCTCTATTTAATTCTATGGGATTTTCTCTTTATTTGCAAAATTATCAGAACTTTTGGTCTTGTTTTGCCCACAAAATAACTATCAAGACCAGAAAAGCTCTTTTTTTTTTTTCTTAGTTTGTTGGATATAGGAAGAATTCTTGTCAGTTACATTTGAGTGGAAGTAAATGCACATTCTATAGTAAGCACTGTACAGTGTCTATGCTACATTTTATAATCCTAATTCTGTTTGCAATATTTCTTGCTCTGCAAATGCTTGAGGATGGAAAAACATTTTTGTTATGCATGTGTATCCTGAACTCTACTTTTAGGAGTATATAACTTATTAAAGCAAGTAGTGGTATATTTCATACTTGGTGTCTTCCAGCACCTGTACAGTAAATGACATACACAACTCTCCTTGTAAATGCATGTAAGTATGAATATTGCTTAGTATAATTCGAACTTAATGTAATTACTGAACTTTCAGTAATTCATTTGCAGAATGGAGCACAAGTTTATGGTTAGGCAGGAACGTAAATGCAGTAAAATGCTGTAATGTCAACTATGCTCAGTAATAACATCTAGGTTTTTCCTATTTAAGAACATTTGGTTTGCTTGAAAGAGAAAATCTTTATGGTAGAAGTTTGTGAAAGTAGTCTGTGAGCTAATTAACATTATTATAAAGCTATGGAAAGGGTATCCGGAGGTGTTTTTATGCTAGATAGAGCTATACTTGAACATTTAATGTATTTTTAGTGTATTAATTAAAGTGGTAAATTCTAACCAACACAGAACTCTCTGCTGCTGCAGATTAAAATATGACTAGGTACATCTGTGTAATAACTATGCTAGAATTTACAGTCATGTAAATTCTGAACTTTCCCATTTGATATTGTCTAAGATATGAGCATTGTTCTTTCCCACCTGTCTGTCATCAGTCTCTCTTTGAATGTCTTTTATCTAAAGTTTCAACTAAATAACAAAATGTATCTCTAAGCATTATTTCATAGATTTTTTGAGGGAAGTAGACTTATTTACATCTTTTTGGGGACCAAATCCTGTCCCTTTTTTAGAAGACACTTGTAACTTCATTTTCAAAGCACACATACATAATTTTCTAGAGTTTATTTACAAACAAGGTCTTTTATACTTTCTGTATATCACAAAATATATTACAGATTTATTCCAGCATTTCTAGCATTTTACTGATCTAGTTTTAGATATATAAACATCTGTTTATCCTGATGGTAGATTTTTTAAAATAGAAATGATCCAAAAGTTGAAGCATTGTAATAAATTTGATATTATAATAGTAAGTTTCTAGTGACAAGATCAGGTTAACAGACTATAATATTGTTCCATTCAAGCGTAGACGACTCTGTGCAGCAGTAGATGGTCCTTCCACTCCACAAAAGCATCGTGGTGCACTTGCATTGGTAACCTTTGGAACTGTGACATTTACTAAGTTACTGTTGATCACATTATACTTTTTTTTTTTCTACTCTTGCCTGCCCCAAAAATGTTTTTAGGTAGAAGAACTGATGATGGCCATGGAAAAGGTTAAGCAGGAACTGGAGTCGATGAAGGCAAAACTGTCCTCCACACAACAATCGTTGGCTGAGAAAGAAACCCATTTGACCAACCTGCGAGCAGAGAGAAGGAAGCATTTGGAGGAGGTTCTAGAGATGAAGTAAGTATTTCCTTCCGTCATTTATGGCTATGTTTTCTTGATGTTCTCTGTTCCCTGGTGATGTAAAGAAAATCACTGTATATTTCCTCCTTTGTCTTTCCGTCCATTTTCTTGTAGTAGATTTGTATTATTTGCACAATAGCACCTAAAAAAATTCTAAATAATTATGGAGACCTCATTATTTTTTGTTTTGTGGAAGTGCCATCTTTCCTCGAGCAGCTTATAGTCTACTTTGAGGTAAGGCACAAGTAAGTGTAACAAATGGTAAAAGGAAGGGGAGGGAAAGAGGAACACAATGCCAGATAACTGTAATTACTGAAATCAGAAAGTAGATGTCTGTTCCACCTCTTAAAGTATTTTTAAAACTCATGCGAATGATTAGCTGGAACTGAGTATCCGCTTCTCTATCAGTCAGACTTCTCTTGTCATCTTTGTATAAGGAGACCTAAGTAAAACCAAGCTTTAAGATGGTGGGGAGAAGTAAGGAATTAGACTTCTAAGGCTTAAATACTTCCTAATTTCTGACTGTGCATTATAGATAAATAGTTACCCTTGGTTTAGGGAGACACGAATCCATTTAATGCAATGATGGATAGTGCTGCCAGCAGTTCATTAGAAACACTTTCAGTTGTTTAGCCAGCCCTGAAGAGAAGGAACATTTATATTGGCAGGGCCAGCACTGATTCCTCCACTGTGGTTTTGTGAGCCATTATTTATTTATTTAACTTTTCTACATTACCTCTTTCCTTTTTTTTCTTAATGGAAGGGTAGAAAAACAGCTGTTACAAAATGGAAAGAGAGGTGGCTTAGATCTTGAAACTAAGTTAGGAGTGCTGTGTAAAGCGGGCCAAGCCTCCCTAGCTTCATATTCAGCTACTACAGTGTGATCTAGACCTGGCATAAAGACATTGGAAGACTGCAGTACTTAAAAACCACACTTTTTATTTTTAATAAAAGTTTTTATTGAGCTATAAATTTGACTGCCTTAAGAGTTGGTGCACTGGGGGATGGGAAGAATAACTCTTAAGGTGATGTGGGACTCCAGAGGAACTGGAGATCTATCCATATCCAATCACTTGGCAGCCCTTTCTTCAGCCAAACTGCTCTGCGAAACCTTCTCATTAAAATATACACGTATTGTACAGTATATCCTGAAATGTATTTGGGGTTTTGTAGCTCCAGAGCCTTTAATACAACTACTCATGTCTTTTAAATGATGACCTCTCTTAGCTTACTAAGTTATTGTTGGAAAGTTATTGTGCTGAAAATTTAGTCTCAGAAACTACATAAGCTGGTAGATCCATTGTACCTCAGAAGGAAGAAGAACATTGGAGAGAACAGTAATGCTGTCAACACATGGACAGAAGGATGGAAAAAGCATTAAATTTGTGTACTTAACTAGCTGAGCATGTTTGAGACATAGCTGGTCTGTCTTAAAATTCTATGAAGTTGCCAAAGGCATCCAAACTTCAAAAACTCACCCTGACCATGAAGTTTTGTTGCAGAAAGGTCTCTGCTGATGACTCCCAGGCAGTTAAATATCTTAACATAAATATACAGAAACTCCAGTCTATTCTTTGCTACTCTTCCTTCCCAGTCCATGCTTTTTGAAAAGCAAACTTCTCTATTTTGCAGTTTTGCAGAGATTTCTAATGGCATTAAAGCTTTTTCTACTATTTCAACTCAAACATAACAGTAATTGAACGAGCAGTCAATTTTGCGAAACTATTCTGCTGGTTTTGGTGTCCTTAATGAAAGCAATAGCACAGATATCCTTCAGAGATTCCGGGAAGCAATCCATATGTTAGGATGTGTTTCACTGAGAAAAGCTAAAGGTACTCAGATGCAGCAATGGGTGAATTCTGCAGTTGAAGTAGGTGTAGTTTTGAGAACATGGCACTAGAGTCAGCAAATGGGTTGGAGGGAAGTGAAAGAAGCATGCAAGAAAAATAGTTTAGGAAATGCTGCTTTGAGAGATTCTAGTTATGGATGGAAACAAAGTATTAAATCAGCAAGAGGACTCCAGAAAGCTACCCCTATGTGATACTATGTTAGTGATAATATATATTGAAAATATTGCTGCTTCGTGTAGAACTTCCGTTTACTACTGACTCTTATGACCTTGAGAAGATCATTTAACACTCTTTAGGGATTCCTGTGTCACTAGAAAGAATACGAGAAATATGAACTATTCCAAGGAATACATTTTGGTCTTTAAAATATACTGTGTATTTTGAACTTCCGTTCCTTTAAATCTAGTATTTTTGTTTTCTTAAAAAAAAAAAAGCCAACACCCACTTTTGTTCTAAATAATTCTGAGAAAGGCAGATAATATTCTCAACATTTATATCACCAAACATGTTTTTCTGTAAAAAAAAAAAAAAAAAAAAAAAAAAAAACTGCTTAAGTGAACAGCAAGGATTTTTGTTTTGTTTTCTTTGAGAAGTTCTAATGTTTCCATCATTCACAGCAAATCTTTTAAATTAGGCAGGAATAAAGTGCTGTCTACAGAGAAATCTCTGTTCTTTGTCCCATAAAAACCTGCTTAGGCTGAGCTGAGTTATAAACTGTTGAAAATCACCAGTTTTCCTTTCCTTCTTTTTCCTCCTGGTGTTGTCAGCAAATTTTGGCAGTGTGTGAAAATAACTGAGCACAAACATTCTAATCTAGGGCCGAGTTCAGGCAATTGCCAAATCTGTAGCAGTGGACACTGTACTTATAGAGAAGGGGAACAGACACTGTGTCTGCTTGTAGAGAAGGGATTCTTTTCTCTTTTTTCTCTTCTCACTTCACTTCACTTCACTTCACTTCACTTCACTTCTTTTTGATTAGGCAGGCCCTTTGGTTATGATCAAAAGGACCGAAAGATTCTCCTTAGTCCGTGCTGAATGGTCAAAAAGTCCAAGCGGGAGCATTTCTGAATCTATTCTTCCATGCTGGAAAGCTAATGCAGCATTCACCTTTTCTGCACTAAGCTTTTCCTTATGAGTTGACAGTATTACCAATTCTGTCATTAAAGTCATGCAAACTTGTGTAGTGTCATTGGCGCTTCTGAGTCAAATCCTTGATCCTTGTAGAATACAACAGAAAGATTACTAGTTGTTCAAGGATGATTTAATAATATTTTTATTAAAAAGTAATCAAAGATGTTGTAGACAAAATAGTTGTTTCAAAATCAAGCTCTCAAAAACATCTTTTGATTACTCATGTATGTTTACTTGAATGGTCTTTTGAATATTTATCAGTAGTCTTTAATTGCATGAATACATCCCATTTTTCCAGAGGATGCTGTTTCATTTGATAAAGAGTGGAGACAGTGATTGGAGATGAACCAAGGCTATGTAGCTTAGTGAAGCTATATTTTTGTATCGTATTTTTGTTATTCATCAAGGAGTAGAAAGGCACGCTGAGAGCAAGATGAGGGCTGCTATTAAAAATAAGATGCCAACCTAGGTAGTGCCATACAGGAAAACTGTTCATCCTGCCACTCATGCATGATATACAAGTAACTTAAAATATTTGGTAGATGATTGATAAGTCTGCATGTACGTTTTCTGGCAGTACGATAAGAAGCATGTAGCACCATCTATGAACACTCTCAACTGCAAATGAAGTCAGTGGAAGCCAAGGTTATTTATCTTCTGAAAAGTTCATCCTCCCAGCAACAAAGCAGTATTGTCCAGAGAGTTGAGTATGAGGTTGAGATTGAAAATAGTCCAAAATAAACTGATTAATTGGCATATAGTTTATTTGCCAGAAAAATAATTTTGGTTGATCTGAAATGATGTGTGAAGTCATTTCAGATGCAGCAAACAGTTTTGCCAAGTGAAAATATTTCATACCACATGCCTGCATGATGAATGGAACCAGCAACAACAAAAAATGCTATCAATATTCCTCCAGTAATACCTTGTCTGTATTCACATTAGAAAATGTGTTCATGAAAATTAAAGAAATTTTTGTTTGAGTCATTACAGAGATAGTGTTTTACGCCCATGATTTAGCAACCAGTCTCCAGAGGAGAAGAGTGATTCCTAGCTACAAAAGAAGTATGCCTAGAGAAAGAGACTCTCTAGCTTAAAGTCTGTTCACACTTGTCTTCTGTACTATGAAGTGCTCATATCCTAATGTTGCATCTGTAACGTGTAGCTTTCCACACTCAGCAAAAACACTGCTTCAACATCTTGAAGTGGGCTGTAAGTTCCATGTGCTCCTTGGTATCAGGTCATCAGGTAATCACAGCAGTGATAGCAACACACCTCCTGTAATTTGTGTGATTTTAAGTAAGCTAAAATCCCACAGGGGGCACTCCATGTCTGCACAACTCGCTGCCTGGGGCAAAGCTGAGCACGCACGTCTGCATCAGACCTTTTCCCACCTGCAGTCTTCAGGGTTTTTTTAAAATGGCTTTTTCAGAGGGAAGGCACACAGTGAGAATGGCCACAAACAATATCCTCTTTGTCCTTTTTATCTTTCAAGCTTAAAATGTATAAGTATGCTTATTTTAACTATACGTATTGTCACCCTGTTAAAAGTTGCAGCAGCCTGAAAGGTGAAAAGTTATCCCCCTCCAAATACTAAAAAAGACTAACTAGAATCTTAACTTAGAAAGTTAAGATTATATCATTAGAAATAAACTGGGGATTGCTGGGGATTGGGATTGGGATTGCTGTTAATTTCAAAATAGATCACAGAATCCAATGGGAAAGGGAAAATACTGTGTGTGCATATAGTATGTATTTTCTAAAACTGAGCATCATTGAAAGACCCAAAATTGTGTTTTGCATTTTGTTCCACAGTTGTCCTCGCTGTGATGAAACTTCAGGCTTTCCAAAAATGTAATTGTACATATTTGTTACCTTCAGATTTTGTCATTTTTGCTATTACTTATTTAATTCATCTGAAAGTTTGAGGGAAAACATCATCTCTTCCACGTGTTGCCTCTTTTGGCAAGTGCAGGTAGAAGCCTGTTATCCATTCTGTTCTCAGGCATTGTCAAAGAGCCTGAGAAAGTCAGGGCAGTGACAACATCAGAGACAGTCTGTCACTTCATTTTCAGTGAAATTGATACTACAGAATCTTGAATCATGGAAAAAGGCAGAAAATTTAACCTATTTATGAGCAGCAGTACAAAACTCTTTGGCCGAGTGAGTCTCTTAGGTTAGAGAATTATTAAATTTGAAAAGAATTATTAAATTTGAATCTCAAAATTTCATAGCTGGAGCAAACTGCAAAGCAGTGGAACCTTTAGTGAAGCCTGTGAAAATCAGGTGTCTCACCTGAGCATAGGCAGAAAGGGATTGTTGTGGTTTACTCTGTTTCTTTAGCTACCAGGAGGTTGTGCATATCTTTTGCAAGCGGTTTGTTTTTGCCGTTCACCTTCTGTGGAAAACTTTTTTTGTCTGTGGCTTCGCTAGATGCTAAAATCTTGGCTCGATGCATCCCAGTCCCTTTCTGTCTTATGATTAAAGCTCCATACCTCGTTTTATCTTAAACTCCGTGCTCCTCGAGAACAGTCTCAGAGAGAGAAAGCTCTGTGCTATCTTAATGAGCCATGACAGGCCTGGAAGCAAGACCAACTGCTGAAAGGTGCACCAGGTGGTGAGCAAGGGGGTTGTTCCCCTCAGTAATTGCTCGGACCCTTAATGCTGCTGGGAGAAGCTGAGAGAAGGAGGTGCAGCCCTTGGCTTCCTGAGAGTTTGGTTACACTGTGCTCTTGTTTCCATGCCTTTTCATGGGAGAGTTTTTTTTCTTCTGCGTGTGTTTTCTGGGGACTGGGTTTAATGTAAGTGGTCTCTTCAGTAGTTCTTGGAATGTAATTTCTAGGCAGTACAATGAAATTAGACTCTTTTAAGTCAAAATGTGAAAAATACAACTTACAACCTCAGTATTAAGAATACACAGTTGGGTTGTATTTCTTTTTTCTATTAATAGATTACAATATTCTTGCAGAATTACTGGGGAAAAATCTAAGCAATAGAAGGCTTTTTATATACTTCTATGGAGTACTAACCTATACAGTCTGTTAGGCCTACATGGTTTTAGCACTGGTGAAAGGATACCCCTCTTGTCTTTTCTCCCTTTGCTAATGAATTAGTGCAAGTGAAGTTAGGGCAGGTGCAGCACAAGATAATTTCCTGGAACTCATTAGTGCTCTTTGCTCTCCAAGAGTGTTGCTTTGAGAAATGTTTCCTTTACCCTAACTTGCGTATGATGCAACTCACCCTACCTAGAAATACAAGAATAATACATTTTTCTAGAGATAATTGCTCAGGTTACCTAACATTAAACTGGGGATGGGAAGGAGAGAGAGTTTTATTTTGCCTAACATATAAAATCAGGTACCAAATCAGGTATTTTTTGAAGTCAAAAGAATGATGAGCCCCTTAGGGTGCTTTTTTTTCTCTTTTATAAATGCACACTGTAAATAGCAGTGCGTATAAATCAACTCTGTGAACACTACATATTTTGGTAAATAGAGCCAAGTTGTGAGTTAATAGAAGTTCCAAGTGAAAATGTTATGGTATCTCATTGTGTATATTGTAGATTTAATGTATTGTGAACAATAGTAGCTTTCAGCCATTGTAAATCCCATCCAGACATCATCAGCGTAGTTCAAAATACAAGGAGAGAAATCTCAAAGGTTAGATGGGCTCATATGGCCCCTGTGTATATGTAAGTCATTCTTTTATTGTTTTTAAATAGCAATGTAGTTTTGTGGGATGTAGGTAAGACAGAGCCTAACTGCATATGATGGTCTGGAGTTGATCAGATGTTTTCTTTTTCCAGAGAAGTTGGTTCAATTGGCTTTAATTAAGAAACAAGCTCTGAAGCAAGTAGTTGGTTCCCAACAGTCCTGGAGGACAAAATAACAAGTGGGAGTTATGTAAGAAAAATGGGATGAAAGACTGGGTAACTTGGTAGGAGTTGCTACAGTCTTTGGCTTTATCCTGTATGAGAATCTTCAATCCCTTTTTTTTTTTTTTTTTTTTTTCTTCCTTCCAGAGATACTTTTGAGTTATTTCATACACACACAAAGAAAAAGAAAACAGCTGAAAGGCTGTGCAATTTCTGATAAAGCTCAGGAAGTGTTTTCTTTCTCTCAGTAGCAAGGGCGTTTGGGAGTAGACTAGTTTATCTGGTGGTATTTTACATGCAGTGCAAGTGCATACATATACAGGCGCTAAGAACATGAATATTGGCCAGAACTGTTTGTTTAGAAATCCTAGGAGTAGACATTAAGCATCTTAAAAGTGTCTTTCCTTAAGGTTTACTTTATTATTTACTATTTATTTTACTATTATTGAATTTATTCAAAAGCAATATTTGAATGTGTAGCAGACCAATGTGTAGCATTACAGTTTACGCATACTGCAGGATAGAGAGAACTATCTTTCATAGTAGTCATTAGTACGTATAGAACTGAAAGGAAGAGTGAAACACGATTTGACATAATGTCATCTTTGACAGATGCCAATGGATATGGCTATAGCTATCTATAAATGAATTATACTGAAATACCCTTTCAGTACACTGACACTCCACAGCTTTATTCCTTTTAAAATTGGTGTTAAAGAAGGTGTTGTAGTTTGATTTAAAGAGAACTGATGCAAATTTTTGAATCACTCTATTTCTGCTATATAATCAAGGAGTCAAGTTTTGTACATGAGGTTAAACTAAATAATCAAACTAATATTCACTGTTTAATCTAGGAATCAGCTAGTTTAATTTAACATCATGTATAAAGCTTTAAAGGCAATGATGCAGTTTCGACCCCTACTTTTTTTACTTCATTATTTTTTAAGTTGACTAATGGTGAAAAGATGACTTATGCATGTAGCATTGAGCAGTACTTCATCAGCCTACCTTCAATTCCTGGAAAGTTGTTGGAGTAAATAATCAAAAAAGGTGTTTGTAAATGCTCAGAAAATAGTCAAGTGTTAAGAAACAGATCACCTGAACTTGATGAGACTAAATCATGACAAATCAACTAGATGTCCCCATATTACAAAGAGTAGTTTCGGTAAAGGAGTAGGTTCAATGTATTTTGATCTCAAAGAAATTTATATCATTGCCTTGCAGAACTGTCTCATCATCAAGTTAGGGAATATATTCCAAAATGAACTATTATAAAGTGATTAAGAAGGTATTTTGAAAAAAGAGTAATGAGTAGTTGATTATCAAAATGGAAAGCTGTGTTACATGATTTCCACAGAGGTCTCTTGCAAGTCTGCTGCTGTTCAAATTTTCCTTTACAGTGTGGCAGAACAGCCAAAGGATATGCCTTGCCAGAGAATACCAAGGTGGATATTTAGGTACTTTGGAGAACAACATGAGAATTCATTATTATCTCCGTGAAGTGAAGAGAAGGTCTAGGGAGATTGTAGAATACTGTTCTCTGGAGGCTTTTACAGACAAATTGCATCAACATACCAGGAATAGCTTAGATATAGTTGGATGTGCTTTGGAATAGACTAGATAAAATTGATTATAGTGTGCTATCTTTAAGTTCTTGTAACTCTTTAGCACAGATAATATACTTGCCTGAATTCATAGCTGGAATAACAAGAAAATGTGTCTTGCAACATTGTGTATAATAATACAACTGTGCTTATTTTGCATGTTATTCCATGGGGTTGTTACACTCTTTAACAAAGGCTTTGGTTTGTCGTTTCAATTTCTAAAGAGAAAGTTCTTGAATACCTATCCCATTTTGTGTGTTCTTGAAGCTGGTATTTGGAAAAAAGCTTTATGGCCCGCACTATTCTCACTTTCTTCAAAATAACATTATTAATGCAACTGTTAACAATTAAACTGCAAAACGTTATTTTCATTTAAGGATCTTCAAGGTCAAACTCTTCAGTCTCAAAGAGAGATAAATGCATTCATTCTTCCATCTATGAGTAAACTGAAACCAAAGACTTGGTGATTTATTCTCTCATGGCTACAGCATTTCAGATTAAAATCTTAAAGTAGCAGGATTGTAGGGAGTGTACAATAGACAAATGCTTAATAGTAAATACTGGGCAAGTAGGATTCATAAACCTTGATTTTTTAAAAATATTTTTCTTTTGACATGTTTCTTTACAGACCCTATGCAGATGTAGATCTTCAGCTTTCTCTGTACTAAATATCTGTACATAAAATTGCATATACTTATATTACTATTTCAGTGCTGTATTTGGAGAGAGCCAGTGCGTTCTCTTACTAAGCTGTTTTCCTATCTGTCTTGTTTGCTAGACTGTCATTGTTAGTGAGGTCTTTGGCTTGGAGTTTGAAAAACTAGAAGAATTTAGCAAGATGCTAATTTGAAACAAAAATAAATCCATTCTTGCCTTCCCTTGAAAAATATGGAGCTGACTTTTGACTACGATTTCCTAGGTTTTGTGACAAATGAGGCATGAAACAAATTGGCATACCCGCAGTGTCCCAAGTACAGTGGTACAGTGTGCGCTCCAATTCCCAGCCCTCAAGATCTCGGCAAAGGTTGCAAATTAAACAAAGTTAACATTAATCAAATCTGCAATCAAAATACAATCATTAAGGCTTTCGTTTACTACAAAGAGGCAGTTGTGAGGGGCACTGTAGCAAGTTCTTTTGTGCAGCAAGGGAAAACCAACAGCAAGGTGTCAAACAGAAAAACCAAACCGTGCAGGTGAAACTGTGCCTTTGAAGCCAAAAGAAACCAACGCTCATGCGGAAATGCAGGTAAACTGTTCGAGAATGAAAGGAGTGCCTGGTGCTGAGCTACAGAATGTGTCAGCATTATATTCGGCCCAAACAGAGGGAGCCTGTGCACTAAGATCAGGGTTAATCAAGTAGCCAGGTAGTCAAATTCATGCACTTAAAGCCACCTCACAGCAGGACTTCACTCCTCTAGTGTCAGTGGCCCTAACTTTTGCTTCCTTAACAACAGGGAGTATGGGGGCACTTCCGCTGTGCAAAAGCAGTTAAGTCTAGAAAGATCCTAGCTGAGAAAAACATGTTCTTTTATACTTTTTTGTGCCCTAATTCTGGGGAGATACAGTGCTCCAAGTGACTTTGTGATATATATGGATATACCTACATTACCCTAAGTGCAGTTGCTCATTATATACAAAGGCTGAAGTAAATGTCTTATTCCATTTTATGGACAAATATGCTCTCAATGCAACTTAAATATAACCAAGTATATAAAGTTCTTATTTTGCTACCTGTTTCTGAAGCAGAATCTGTAGACCTTTAATAGAACAATATCTGTAGAGTAATAGAAATCTCACTGAGTAGCAATCTGGTTTCCATCTGAATGATATAAAAAAAAAAGTTTTGTTCCCATAGATGGGAGATGCATTATATTTTCACAGATCTGCATTCTGATTTCTTTTTCTGTTTTACTAATTGATATAAAAATAACAATTTGGGAATAGTATATAAAAAGTACAATGAAATGCATACTCTTTAGTATACATTTAGTCTTAGCAGTTGCTGTTACAGAATGCTGTTCCTGGTACCGAAATTCATGTGTGTGCGATGTGCGTGCATCACTTGTCTTTTGTGTGACCTATCTACAGTGTCTATAAATGAATGTAACTAATTTTCTGTAGATAATGAAAAGTTTCTTGCGTAGTTTAAAAATCATTTGACATATTTGCAAGGTAGGAATACCCACCTTCTGATTGTCATATTATAGCACAAGTATGGAATAAAATTCCCAACTTCTCTTCCAGAGTTGTTTCACAGCCTGTTTTCATGTCGAAGTCCTTTGTTTTTTGAAGCAGTTGCACCACAGTCTGCAGAAAATTTGCTTCACAAGTTGCTTGTCAGGATAAGCCTGCCTGGAAAAGAGGGCAACTTTCACCATTCATGATTACTAGTCATAGATTTCCAGTTAAGCTCTCATAACCATTCTGCTGATCCTACTAGTCTAGCAAATATGCTGTATAGGACAAAATGTATCTTTCTCAGTTGCTGTATCCCAAGGAAATTCTTTATCTTTGTAACAAGGTCAGTATTTAAAATACCGATTACCTGAACTCTAGACACGATATTGTCTGACTAGAAAGGAAGAAAAATGAGGTGTTTATTCTTTTTTTTTTTTTTTTTTCTCCTTTTTTATTGTCTATCCTTTAACTGTCAACTTTGGGAAAATAAA